>PVKB01001604.1:344150-387162 GCA_004027205.1 Ctenodactylus gundi
AACCCCCTTTCCCCCCCCCCCCCCCTTGCAGCCAAACTCTGCCTCCCAATAACACACAGTTCCCAATACATGAGGCTTTTGGGGGATGCTCAATATCCAAACCATACCAGAGGTTGAGGCAGTTGTCCTTGAGGAGGTGACAGTAGGAGCCAAGACTTGAGAAGGGAAGGTGATTGGTCATTATAATCTTCTGGATCATCATGGTTCTATTTTGACTTCTCATATAAAGGACAGAGAGAAATGCTAAAAACATTAAAGCCCTTAGCAGTTTTTCTGTAACTGAAAGTGTAACCTTTCTCCATGTCCCATAAAAATCACAATTTAATATTCTTGTTTCGAGGCTGAAGTATGCTACAGAGGAAAGTTTGCATGTTTCAGGCTGCTCTGTGGAGTAGAAGGTGGATGACATCAGGTTCTGTGTGTTTACCTATGTGTTTCTCACCTGCTCCAGGAATCAGCCTGTGTGAAAGTGGTGGCTGCTGTGAGCATGTGGGACCTGTGCATGGAGAGGGGACACCGTGACCTGGAGCAGTTTGAGAAGGTGCATCGTTACATCAGTGACCAGCTCTTCACAAATTTTGTGAGTCTGCATAGAATTTGCGTACATTAGCCCCTTCTCAGTGTCACCTCAAATGGTTGCTCGTGCACAAGTTAATTCCACAGAAACCAAGGCCTCCTTTAGTTAGCCTGTTAGTTACATTTGTATAAAAATCTATATTCCCAGCATGACTTTCAGTTAAGAAAAAAAAGTTAAGGCCTGAATATATTCATGAAGGTTTTTTTCTGTAGCTTGTAATCAACTACTATATACAAGACACTGGGTCTAATTCCTAGCACTTCACAAAGTGAGAGGATATAGACAGGTACACATAAGTGTTACCAGAACTGTCATACCCACTTTCTAACACAAACATTGTACCAATGTGCGATCTAGCATTTATCGACTAAGGGGCTAAGGGGATTTTGTTAGCATCTTTTGTAAATGCCCTGGTGTGTGAATATTTGGATGAAGTGTGTGCTAAGCTGTTCTGTGGGTGGGTGTCAGTACAGCTGTGGCTGCATGGAATCAGCTTGTGCTCTCAAAGCACTGCCAGTGGTGCAGGACACCGGTGAATTAGGATTTCAGGTGTAGGATACTCAGCCAGTGACCGGTGTTCCTTTCTTGTCCCTACAGAAAGAAAGGACAGAGCGGCTTGTCATCTCTCCCTTAAATCAGTTACTGAGCATGTTTACAGGGCCCCACAAGCTGGTGCAGAAGCGCTTTGACAAGCTCCTGGACTTCTACAACTGCACAGAACGTGCAGAGAAGTTAAAGGACAAGAAGACCTTGGAAGAGCTACAGTCAGCCCGAAACAACTACGAGGCCCTGAATGCACAGCTGCTGGACGAGCTGCCCAAGTTCCAGCAGTACGCCCAGGGCCTGTTTGCCAACTGCATCCATGGCTATGCCGAAGCGCACTGTGACTTCGTGCAGCAGGCGCTAGAGCAGTTGCAGCCTCTGCTTTCGGTGAGTCCCATTTTCCTCTGGAGTACATGGTCATCTCTGACGTTTTTCTGGTCTCTTCTCTGGATATCCAAATTAAAGAGATTAATATAATGTTGTTAGATCCAGCCTATCAGGAATTCTTGATCCTTTGATGGTGCCAGGAAACCTGGGCCTTTCCAAATATTATCTGTCTTGCCCACAACCTCCAGAAAAGCCGATCTCTGTGGGCAGAGCCCTTGCTCTCCTGCGCTGACAGCAATGTTGGTAACTCCCACAGAGTAAACTGCAGCCAGACTAAGCTTCCAGCTTGTATTGTTTTGTTTTTTGAGGCAGTATCTTTTGCTCTATGGTTCGGGCTGGCCCCAAACTCACAGTAGTCCCCCTGCCTCCCAAGGGCAGGGATTACAGATGTGTACCACCACACTTGGCTCACCTAGTGCCAGGGAATCAAACCCAGGCCTTCGGCTTGCTAGGCAAGCTCCCCAAACAGCTTTCACTTGTTTCTACAGAGAGGTCATTGCTGAGATCTTTGATTTGTGTTCTCTTCTTTCCTCCATTTTGGCTCTTTCCACAACCTCTAGTTACTCAAAGTGACTGGCAGAGAGGGGAACCTGATTGCCATCTTCCATGAAGAGCATAGCAGGGTTCTGCAGCAACTCCAGGTCTTTACCTTCTTTCCCGAGTCTCTTCCAGCATCCAGGAAGCCATTTGAGAGGAAAACGACAGACCGCCAGTCTGCACGGAAGCCCCTTCTGGGCCTGGTGAGTGGGGCCTGGGAAGGGAAGCAGATCCCATGGGTTTAAGAATGTGTCTTCGTTACTGTCACATTGCAGGGACACAGTAGCTGACAACCACACTTCAGGGAAGAAGGATTTATGATTTTTGACTCATAGGAAGAAGGATTTATGATTTTTGACTCATAGTTTCAGGAAGTCTCAATCCATTCCCAGCAGCTTGCAGTGGTGGAAAGGCTCTGGCAGAAGGCCTGGCTGGAGGAAAACTGTGCACCCTTGGCAGATACAAAGCAGAGTGAGCAGGGAAAAGAGGAGCTAGCATGTATCCTTCCAGCTGATGTCCTGGTGGCCTGCCCCTCACAACCAGCCTAACCTCTTAGCAGCACAGGAAGTCAATGAATTAACCCACATGACTGGATCACCTTCTGAACATGAGGTTTTAGGGAGCATTCCAGATCCAAACCATAACAGAATGTGAGCTCTGGGAGTGGGCCATCTGGGCTCAGGACTCAGGACAGGCACTTACTGTGTGTTCTGAGTCCCTTGCTTCACTTTTGGGCCTCTTCAACTCTAAGTCACAGATGATAATGTACCTATGTCTTAGGGTAATTACAAAGCTTTAATGAGTTAGTGTTTAAAAAGAAGACACTAAAAAATTGCCTGTCACAGTCAATTCTGTACAGCTGTCATCAGTGTTGATGGTCCTCGTTCTGCTTTGACAGATGAACAGTTTAATAGGAGTTTAAATCTTTCGTAAAAGAAAATGCACATGATTGGGTCTCATCCATCACAGGCTTGTCCCATCATTCAGCATTTCCTGAGCATCCCTGCTCTGACTCTTAGTGCTTGATAACTGCCTGTAGTTTTCTCACACTTGATATGAGCTCTGAAATGGTTCTTGGATCTTAAAGTATTAATACATTGATCATTTAATTAAGGAAATTACTTAAAGATGCAATGATTCTGGCAGGCCTTGCTGTTTTTGATCATGTTATAGACAAGGCAATATGGCCAAAAAGTTCGTTACTGCTTTTTTACTTAACATTTCCTTTTTGAACTTAGGTTTTTGTTTTTGTTTGTTTTTGTTTTTTTGGCAGTAGCTGTGGGAACTGGGGATCAAGCCCAAAACCTTTACACTGAGCTACATCTCCAGCCCATTTTTATTTTTGATTTTGAGACAAGGTCTCTCACTAATGGGCTCAAACTTCGGATCCTTTTGCCTCAGTCCCCCAAAGTGGTGAGATCACAGGCCTAAACCACTGGGCCCAGTTTCAGTTCTTTTTTTTTTTTTTTTTTTTCAGATTCACTGTGTAGCCCAGGCTGGATACCACAATATCTGGCTTTCTATTCTTTTGTACTTTAAACAGATTATGTGAGCTCATAATGTAAAAAATCACTGCTCTGCCTTTGCTTTTGATATTTTTTGCTCCACATAAAATCCCATAAACATTGACATCACTTTAAGGGGGAAAACTTAAATTATTATTTTCTTATTTTATGACCTTTTTTAATAAATGGAGATTTTAAGATAGGGAAAGTCTTGTTTAAATAAGGTCTAATGAGCCAAATGCCATGGCACACCCCTCTGCGTCCAGTGCTCTGGGAAGCTGAGGATGAAGGATTACAGGTTAAACCCAGCCTGGGCAACTGAGTGAGATCCTGTCTCAAAATAGCCAGAGGTGTGGCACAGTTTCTGCCCTTTTTTTATTTTTTGAGGCAGGGTCTCACTCAGTATTCCAGACTATTCCTAAACTCATTATGTAGCCCTGGCTGCCTCACCCTCCCGTGTCCAGTTTATATTGTGCTGGGGAATTGAACTCTGGGCCTTACACTTGCTAGGTAAGCACCTTAACTGCTGTACTACACCGCCACATCATGTCCCCCCTTTTTTATTTTGTGGTTTGGTTTGTGGGCTGGGAATTGAATCTAATGCCTCATACAGATGCCAAACTGTCAATAGCTTTTTTTTTGTTTTTGATAATGGTAGGACTGGAGCCCAAAGTCTTCACACAGAGCTATACCCTAGCCCATCATTATTTTTGTTTTTGAGACAAGGTCTCAGTAAGTTGCCTAGTCTGGGTTTGAACTTAAGATCTGCCTGCCTCAGCCACCCAGAGGCCTGGGATTTTGGGCCTTCAGTACCAGGCTCACCTTCCAATAGTTTGATGTCTGTAGGTGGCATTTTAATCATAATTTTCTCCAAAATAAATATGAATTAAGCTTTCATCACAGCTACGGAGTCACCACATTACAAGTATCTGAGGGAACAGCAAGTGGCTGTCAGTGTCACTTCCAAGACTGAGCTAAGGTTAAGTATGGCTACTAGGATCACAGCAAGGCAGAGTTTCTACTGATGATATTTTTTTGTTACCTTTCAGCCAAGTTACATGCTGCAATCCGAAGAACTCCGGGCCTCTCTGCTGGCACGGTATCCCCCTGAAAAGCTCTTCCAAGCAGAACGCAACTTCAATGCTGCTCAGGACTTGGATGTGTCACTTTTGGAAGGGGACCTAGTGGGTGTGATCAAAAAGAAAGACCCCATGGGCAGTCAGAACCGCTGGCTGATTGACAATGGAGGTAAGCATGTTAGCCCACAAATGATGTCGCTCCAGATGAGGAAGAAGATTTGGCTTTATAGGCATCCAGTCTAGGCCAGGAAAACAATCAAAACAAAACATGAGAGTCTAGGTTTAAAGAGAAAAATGACCCTAATAGTTCCTCCCATCTCCAGAGAAGGTAATGCCCAGATCATTACAGAAATAAAGCCTGATTAGGATTGTGTGTTTGTTTTGACAAATTCCAGAGAAGATTCCATTACACTGATCCTTCCATGGTTTATATCATTTCCAGGCAGTGAACATTGCCCGTGGAACCCTGTTTCTTCTCAGATTACAGTGAGCCACAACATGAGCCACCCTCTTCTAGTTTCTGTAAATTTGTCTTGTGTATGAATTTTAAAACTTGAGGGTTTTGTTTTCACTTTTTCCCTCCTATATCAAACTGTTTTATAATACCTTATTACTGTTTAGGGAATGACTTTTAAACAGTAGCTCACAGCCTGTTGTATAGGGGAGATTTACAGAATTTAAAGTATAAAGAATACTTCTAGTCTGTAATCCTTTTTCTACAAGTCCAAACTCTAAAAAGCTGTGACAAAAGGTCTTTTAAGAATCTTTTGGCCCAAACTGACTAAAGTAATGTGCGACTGTCCCTAATAACTTTCTTTCTTGGTGTGATAGTCGTGTATTTTGCAGTAGGGGTTTGGTTATGCTATGCTGATCCAGAACCTGCTGAAGGGTGTTATGAAACATGCATGTACTTGACTGCTTTCCCCAAATCAAAAAGAATATTTTGAATTATGATGTACCTCTGGTCTAAGCATTTTAGATAAGCATTTGGGAACTATACAATTAATCTCTATATAAACACCAACCAGCAGAAAATTTTAGCACTTTGATTTCCATAAAAGTATTTTGATTTGTGTTTTCTCCTTTCTGCTTCTGCTTACTCAGAATAATACAGATTAAAAGTGAGAAAGGAGAGACAGGAAGGAGGCTCCTCATAAGGTTCCAAGCTGTTTAAGGAGATGCTCTGTCCTCAAGATTTTAATTTACTCAATACTGAGAAGTAAAGTGCCATCAAGAAAATCACCAGATTAGGGTCAGCTGCTAGAGCCGGTACCCCTTTCCCCGTACTCTTCGGCCCTGCTCATTCGTTCAGATCCTAAGGGAGAGTCTCTTGTGAGCTGGCACTCATTCAGGTGCTAGAAGTGCATCAGAGATGGAGAGAGAACGAGTCTGGGTAACAGGCACCCAAATAACAGTAGGAATATATTTAAATGTTCTAGTGAGTAGAGTTTACAGTGACCTGTCCTCTATTTTATGAAGAAATAGAAGAGGTTGAAATCTCCACACTGTACCCCATATACTTTGCAGCAATTGGTGCCCATTTGGGGCTGCTAAATTTCTACTAAATCAGAGATTTCTCCACTAATAAATATCAAACAAGTAAAGAAAATTAGAGACATTGTCACAAGGAGCCAAAAGATAAAAAGAGTAGCACTATTCCTATGGATTTTAAATTCCATAGTGGTGAGATCACCAGTGTAGTGAAAAGCTCTGTTAAAAAAAATAAATGTTTATGGGATATAGTTTATGTATTAAGACAAAAGAAAAGGGGCAGAGTCAAATCTAGACCTTTTTCTTTAAACTTGACACCACCCACCTTGTGTCCAAACACAGTCGTCCATGCAGAGAAACTGGGAGAGCTGCTGTGCTTTGCTGAACCGGAATCCCTCTGGTAGCTGAGGTCCTGGGGCCAAAAGCAAAAAATAAATCTTGATGTTATTTTGGTCTTACTGTATTTAAGTTATTTCCAGAAGAAAAGACATGAGAAATGGCTCTTGCTCTGCTGGAGTTTGCATATTCGGAGTCTCTGTTTGGACCGATTTCTCTTCATATTATTTTACTTCAAAGTCCTCTGGATACTATCTCAGTCCCTAATTTATGCTTGAAAGTTGTCACTGCAGCCTTCTGCAGCCATGTTAGGTGCTTGTTAACGTGAGCATATGGTAGGTGTACTGTGTGCACTGGAACTCGTACTGGTTTCCTGCTGTAGAATGTTCAGTTTTCCACAGCTAACCACAGGAGTCAGTGCTGTGATGGTGTAGGGGCAGGGTGCCTGCTGAGGGGCCTCTCCACATTGGGACGGTCTTTCCATCCTTCTTTGCCAAACCTGTTGTATTAGCACATGCACATACATGGCTGAATGTCTCCCTCACCATTGTCTAGATGTGCTGTTAAATTTTCTTCGTGTGCCCATGTCCAAACAAGTAGGAGTTTGTCTCCCATCATTGATCTGGCTCTAAAACCATAGTTTTTTCCCTGTTGCTTCCCTGCCTGTGTTCACTTGTGCTACAAGCTGTTACTGTCTGTTTCCTTGTGCAGTCACCAAAGGCTTTGTGTACAGTTCGTTCCTGAAGCCCTACAACCCGCGCCGCAGCCACTCAGATGCCTCCGTGGGCAGCCACTCCTCCACTGAGTCAGAGCACAGCAGCTCCTCCCCCAGATTCTCACGGCAGAACAGCAACAACACCTTGACCTTCAACCCTGGCAACATGGCTGTGGCCTTTACCTCAGGATCTTCTCTGAAGCAGCCTCCAGATGCATCTTCATTGAAGGAGTGTGATCAAAGAACTCTGGGTGCATCCTCGAATTGGGGTGGTCCAGACAGTGTTCCTTGCAGGTCCCCATCAGAGCCAGACTCTACCTTCCAGTCTAGGCCAGGAGATTCTGTTGATGTGGCCGGAGACATAAGCCAGCCTGCCGCTGCCCTGAAGGGCTGCTACCGAAGCTCCAGGCATCCAGAGGTGGCTGGGCGAAATGGACAAGATAAAGACCTTGGAAAAGGGTGTGCCGCAGCATCCCAGGCTCTGGAAGACACAAGCGAAGAGCTAGAAAGCAGCGAGGCAGAAGGCAACCAGGTAGGTGCTTCCCTGGCTTACCCTGGTGTCCCAAGGGCAGGAGGTGTGGTGGGCACAGGAGTGGGCAAGGCAGGGGCTTGCTTAGGACACAGGTGTGATCTGGAGGCGAGCCCACAGACAGATCCTGTCTGGCAGAATAACACCTCCTGTTGTCCTGTGAGCAGCTCAGCACCTTCGAGTACCTCCTACAACAGGCCCCCTCCAGGCTATTGCTGGACCCTTGCTGTGTCACTGGAATTTAAAAGCTGTCATGATGAAACTGTCCCCACTCCTCTCTAGTTTGTTACTAATTTTTTTCATCATACACAGTCTACTATTTAACATACCTGTTTATTTTATTCAAATACCTATTTTTTATTTAGAAATTAAATTCTGGGACTATTTGAGTCTCCCCTGATAATTTTTTAATGGCCTGCTCTTGTGAATTCACTATAACGTTTTTAAATTTAACCCCTCTTTTTTGTGTGTATGGTATTGAGAATTAAACTCAGGGCTTCATTCATACTTGGTAAGTGTACCACTGAGCTACATCCTTACCAGAGCTCTACCCTCTTTTTTTTTTTTGAGACATGGTTTTATTAAATTGCCCAGACTAGCCTCAAACTTACAGCCTTCCTCCCTTATCCTCCTGGATGAGCTAGGACCACACCTGGATTAAACCCACAAATTTTAAAACCGCTCTTAGAGATTCAAAGCTGAAGAGATTCTGCTCTACCCCTTTGGTGGTGTAACTCTTACAGCAGTGAATATCCTCACATTTTATAATTTTATGAGACATGCCTATGAGCTCATCTTTAGACAGATGAGTCATATTCTGGGTTGTGGAGGTGTTACCTCTGCCAGAGTCTGGATTCCAGTGGGCACTTTTCACCAAATTTCTTACCTTAGACTTTCCATACCATACTCCTAGTGCTACAGCCATGTTGCTCACTTTTTTCCCAGTGGTTGTCTATATGCTCATCGTCCATGGCAGATGTCCTAGTCCAGACAGTTTTTCTAGACAGAGTAATCCTAGCACTGGGGAGGCTGACACGGGAGGATTGCCACAAGTCCAAGGCCCACCTGGGCTCCATAGTGAGTTCAGGACTAGTCTGGGACACAGAGCGAGACTCTGTCTCAAAAAAAAAAAAAAAAAAAAAAACACCCTGACAGAGGAAGTGAACGTTTCATAGATTGTGATTTGGGGCTGGAACCTTGGTTCTAGTAACTGGGACTTACTGCTCTGGCCTCAGGGCCTCTCTTGCTGTCATGCAGCAGCCCTTGCTTTGCATCTTTCCTTTGTTATGGAACCTAGAGATCATACTTTTCTGCTTTGAAATTAGTAATGATTCCCTTAGGAGCTTTCTGTAATTCAGGGCTGGTCAGTTGTGCTCTAGATGAAACTCCAGGTCCTCACGCTTGCTAGGCAAGTGTTCTACCTCTGAGCTACCACCCACCCACCCATAGCTCTGATTCAGAATTTCTGGATGGGACATAGGATTGGGGATTGACAGTCTACCCTCATAGTGCACCCATTTTCCATACTGAGTGAAAAGTCTATTCTTTAAGGCAGCTCTGAAAGAATGAAAAGGAGTAAATTTTTATTTTCCTTGAATCTATCATATTCAATATGGGATCCTTTAATCATATATAGCTATTTCTGTTTAAATTAGTTAAAATTAAATAAGATTAAAAATCCAGTCCTCGGTCTCAGTAGCCATATTCCAGGTGCTCAGCCATACAGTGTGGATACAAAGCATCCACATCAATGCTGAAAGTTCTTTTGAATAGCATTGCTCCAAGCAGTTTCCTGACTTTCACCCTCTCTCCTTCGCACAGGTCTATTTTGCTGTCTATACCTTCAAAGCACGAAACCCAAATGAACTGAGTGTATCAGCCAATCAGAGACTCAAGATCCTCGAATTTAAAGATGTTACTGGCAATACCGAGTGGTGGTTGGCCGAAGTGGACGGGAAGAAGGGCTATGTTCCATCCAGTTACATCCGCAAAACCGAGTACACTTGAGCCCGTTGCACCTCCCACTCACCTGCTGCCTTCACTGTCGGTCTGCTGAAAGATTCTGGTGGCCGCTAAGCGGCACCTGCTCCTGAGGCCAAGGCCTTGCCACACTGCTCAACATGCTATGATAGAGCAAAAGACACATCTTGTTTTCCATGGTTGGGTTGTAAACCTTGGTGTTCACTAGAATTTCTAGAATTTGAAGTGGACCCTGGGACTTGCAAATGATTCTGTGGCCACAAGACAAGAGGCAGGTGCTGGGTTGGCCTTTGGAATTGGGGCGTTTCCATTGTGTCTTCAGGAAGAGGTGCTAGCCCTCAGTTGTACCCTACTAAGTCAGAGGTGGCCCAGTGCTGCATTATCACAATTTGGGTGGGGCTTTGGGGGCCTGGTAGCTACACTTCTGCAGGCGGCAAGGAGTTTGCCAGGATGCCATCAAAGCTAGTGTTGCAAGCTTTTATTTCTAAAGCCCCTAAATATTATTTTTATTTCACCTCATTCTCAGGCTGGTTGGTTATACAAAATTCAACAGCTTTCTTCTGCTAAGAAGTATTTAAGGAGCTTTTCCCCCTCAACCCTTCATCTGAGAGCTTCTCTTCTGACGTATAGTCGTCTCCCTTCTTCCGACAGTCTGTGTGTAATGTCCCATCACTTCTCTTACCTTGTCCTCAGAAAAGACAGATTTTTCTACAAAAACAGGTTCAGCGCTCCAGCCATTCATTAGAAGCCCGAGTTCTGCACTAATCCCAAACCAGTCAAGCCGAGTCAAAGACCGGGTATTTTTCTCTTTCATACACTACTACTACCACTTAGTTACATTCACAGATACAGAAAACAACTCATGTAACTTAAGAAGCATCTTGTTGCAGACTTGGGAATAAGATTTTGGTTTCATAACTAACCTCCATTCTTCAGGGAGTTTTCCAAGCCAAATAGATTCTCAAGTGCCTGATAACAGCCCTCCACCAGCCACAGAAATTTTAGACATTTGAGGCAGATATGTATTTGTGACCCCTGTAGAATCTGCCTCTGAAATTTTGGTTTTAGTATGGCTCGTATACTGCAGATCTTCCTTAGTTATGAAGCCTATTTTGGATTAGATTTTGTCTTTTAAAAGTAAGGGAATTTGGAACAACCTGCAGCCCCTGTTCTTTCAAATACACGCTTGGCCTTAAGATCCTCCTAAACCAGGAGATACCCATGGACTCTTCATCCCAGTTCTCTGCAGACAGTCAGAGGCAGTGATGAGGGGTCTCTTGTGAAGAGTGTTTATATTTAGAGATGTTTATATTTAAATAGTTGTTTTATAAATAAAAAGCATTTCTATTGGCCATGAGTGTGTTTTCTTGATTACCCTCCACAGTGAACCTGAACGTTTTTCTTAGACTGACAGGGTTTTATGTCAACTCAGTGATGCTCTAAATTCTGGGAGGATGGAAAAGGCTAAGCAAAGAAGCACAAGAGCAAAGTTTATCTTGCCAGATATTCGACACTTATAGCATGCTCAGAATGGCTATGCTGTGGGTGATTGACCTTTCTGTTAAGAAGCCATCCTGTACCATAATTCCTAGGAGAGCAAGACAAATGAAATTTCCAGCTGAAAATGTAAGGGAAGAGATGTTCTCAACATTTCAGATGTAGAAACTCATATACTAGAGAGAAATCAACAATGGACACCCTGGCCATATTGCAGGTAGGAAAGGAAGCAGGAGTAATAGCAAAGGAGATACTGAGAATAATATATGGATGACAGTAGAACAGTCACCCAACACTATTCAGGAATAGAAAAGCTGGACCTAATGGCACTATGTGGCGACGCTCCTGATGGGTCCATAAGTGTGAAGACCCTCTCAAGAATCCTTAGATTGAAATTGAGGCTTTCTGCCTCACGAGCTGTAGAGTTCCTGCTGTGAGAGGGTGTGTGTACCCTTTCTGTTTACCTCTAAGGCTGATGTTTCCCCTAAACTATTGTAAAGATACTTCAAGACTAGTTGAACACCTGCTACATCAATGATTGTTAAGTTCTTTTTCCCAAGACTTTACCCTTTTTGGAATTTGCCTAAAGCTTTTTCCCATCCCTACCTGCCAGTAATTCCAATGATTGATAAGAATACCCCTGCCTTGTGATTATCCCCACCCATGTCCCATGATTTTGTGATTTACAGTTAGTGTCTTCTCCCCATCCTCACTGTGTCCTTTCTTGTCCCTGATAATGTGGAAGAGCCACCCCAGCGCTGTATGGTCAGCTCACCTCCTTCAGGTGGTGGTGACCTGTACAGTCCATGCTGAGAGTTCTGGGTTCCAGAAACTCTTTAAGTAGTTTAATATGTCTTTGACACCTTTATTGGAAACAAGACAGCACTGACATTAAATCCCAGTACTCTGGGAGGCTGAGGCAGGAGAATCCCAAGTTCAAGCCCAGCCTTGGAAGCTTGGGAAGACCTTGTCTCAGAATCGAAAATAATAATGGGCTGAGACTGTAGCTCAGTTGGAATGTCCTAAGCTTGCTACCCAGTACCATGGAAAAAGAAAAAAGAAAAAATATGAAGTGTGGTTATATAGAGACTGGCTGAGGAAAAAAGCGGCTCAGTCTTTGAGGCCATCTGGTAGAATAGAAAAATGGAGTCCAAGGGCTCTGACTTGCATACATCCTGACAGGTTGTAAATGAACGTAAACATGGACCTGCAGCTCTCTGACAGTACCCTGTTAGGGAGCCCAGTTGATTTTAGACACTTAGCTAATGGTGTGTTTAGAGTTTTGGCCATGTGACTTTGGCAACACGCCTAAGCAGTATCAATTGAGTAAGTCATTACATGCAAGATGCTAGTACAAGGTATCAGCAAAGTGGTGGGATAGGGCTTTCCAGCACCTATCCCTGCATAGGGATGTCAGTTTGAACAGCTCTCCTTCATGAAAATGGCTTCACAAGAGCTAAGGAACCCAGGAAGTTAAAGCACCTCTTGGGTGTAGTGTAGAAATAAAAGATGCATTGAAAAGTTGGCCGTCACTCCTATAGCATCCTCCTCCCTACCCTGTGCATTCACCATCAGACTCCCCATTTCTACAGATCTGGCAATGTAAAAAGAAGTCAAAGTAAATGCAGGCAAGCAAGAGAACAAAGCTGCAGTGAGCCGTCCTACTCAAAAGTTCTGTCCAATCTCAACTCTATGGATCAAAAAACCTTTTTTCTCAAAGCACAAAATTTATTTCAAGGCATTGAAGAATAATAGAGACCTTTACTGAAGATTTCTTGGTGATACGGAAGGAGATAATTACACCACACATCACAAAGCAAAAATTCTGTAAAAATTCCTTTGAATATCTCACTGCCTTCAAAAGTTTGTCTTCCTCCAAGATCAGTCTGTGCCTCCTCGTTTTCTCAAATTTCAAGTATCTCTCCACTCAGTTCCCTATTGCCAGCTGGCTTTTCTCCCACAATCCCCATGCCTTTTAGGTCAATTTAGTTTCTTACCTTGTTTTCTACCCCAGTTACCTGTGAATAACATCACAACAGAACAAAGGTTAACAGGCCAAGCAGTGCAAATAAAAGACCCTTCAAATAAGATGGGTGTTAAAGTTATATTTGATTATTTTGTATAACTGAAGGTAGAAGATGCCAGTGTTTCTGTATTCCAGGGGATATCCCATGGTGCACAGTATTTTTTTATCAAGAGATTCTGAAAGACTTATGCAATTAGTAGAGCTCAGGGGTTTATCAAAAACAACATTCTACACTCATCAAACCAGGTACTGTACATTACTCTATCCATTCTCCAGGAATACTAGGAGATACACAGAGGTAACAAGACTGATGCTCTAAATAAGAAATATGACCATGTTTTCCCAGATAGATATAGCAAAATTCAGATTTAAATCATCCACAGAAATATATTTAACAACTTTTTACACGTGAAAATATCTTGTTAAGAGCTAAAGAAATCAGGTGAGGTTACAGAACCTGAAGTTAGCATAGAAAGAGCACTTTGGCTCCGGTCAAGATGGCGGCTGAGTAACACAGCTGCGCAGTGTCTCCTCATTGACCCGCTTAAAAAGTCAAGAATTTAGTTAGAAAAAGGGTGTTCAGTGTAGCTAGGAAAGAGAGGAGCATCCCCAACAACTGAAAGAAGGCCAGAGGAAGGCCAGAAATTCCGAAGGATCGTGGAAAGCAGAGAAGAAAAAATCCCAGCAGCCCAGGAAGCCGCCGCAGCCGGCTGCAAACGGCTGGAGCCTCAGGCAGCCGTGGAGGGAGGAAAGCTTGTGTGGGCACAGAACATCTGATGGACCTGGGAGAGGACGGAGCACCCCAACAATGGACCAGCGGCTGCAGGTGGGTCAGAAATCCTGAAGTCATACCGGAAGAGGAGGAAAGAAGCAGCCAACTCGGCACGGTCCTGAGCTGCCGGCATCCACAGACTAGACAGAGGAAAGTCTGGAGCCAGAACCTCAGCCTGAGGTATGCACGGATCCGGAGAAGTGCGAATTGTCGGCAGCTGGTTGCCTCAGCCTCCTAAACGCCAACCCGTACTACAAACACAGAGGGCACTCTCCCTAGAAAAGGCCCTGGAATTCCAGATCAGAAACAGGGATTGACAGACATCACAGGCAGTGACGTCAGCAGGAGCCATTTTAAAAAGAAGGGGGAAAAAAAAGACCAAGACTGAACCCTTCAGAGTAAAAGAAAGCTCAGAAGAGCACACCAGGGCTTTGGGTTGACACCCTTAAACAGAGCCTAGGAAGAAACTGGCACAAGCGGCAGAGAGGAGAAAAGAGGGGAATAAGGCTGCTGACTCCCTGAACGGCTAAGAGCACCTCTGCTCCGAAGGTAGACAGCCCTGCCCTGGGGGAGGGAAGCCAGGACAGACGGAGAGCTGTGCTGAGTGGACAGGGGGAACAAGACACCTCAAAAGGGAGACCATCACCCTGAGCCTCTGGCACGTGCCAGAGGCTTCCAGTTCACTGCTGCCCTGCACGCCAGAGGCATCTAGGACCAGGAAGTCCACCGCCCATCCATGCCGTGAGCCAGAGGCTTCCAGAGGCTTCCAGGGAATTACATCACCCTGTCTGTCCCTTGGGCCAGAGGATTCCAGAGGCATCTAAGGCTGGGCCTTCGCCAAACCCTTCTTTTCCTGCACACCAGAGACAGCCAGAGATAACAGAACCATGGGGGAAACGTGGTAACAAATCTCCTACAAAAAAGACCTGACACCCCAGAAGATGATATCAGGATACTGATGTTGCAGAATCCAAAGATGAAAGTGGCAAAAATGATGGTAACTTCTGGGACCAGAAATACATTGGATTGAAGCAGGAAATAAAACAGACAACGCAAGAGCTACACCAACACATAGCTAAGCTAAAAGCAAGCCTTGAAAAACAAAAAGAGGAGACCATAGAAGAAATATACCAGAAGATAACGAAGACAAAGGAAGAATTAGAGAAGAACACAACAGAGATATAGAAAAATTGGAAGCAGATACTCAGGAAGTGAAAAACACAGGCAATAATAAGCAACCACATTAAACATCTTCAGAATAGGATGTCAGACCTAGAAAATAAAGTCACTGAGCTGCAACATACAGGCCATGAAGAACACAAAGTAAGTAAGAAGGAAAGCGAATCATTACAACAGCTGATAGATGACTCAAGGAGAAACAACCTCAGAATTACAGGAGTCCAGGAGAATACCGAGGACAAAACAAAAAGCTTAAAGGATGTATTCAATGAAATTATGGAAGAAAATTTCCCAAATCTAAGAAAAATGAACATGGAACTATTGCAGGCATGTAGAACACCAAACAATTTTGATCAGAAGAGATCCTCATCACGACACATCATAATTAAAATACTAGAAACCCAACACAAAGAGAAAATACTAAAAGCGGTAAGAGGAAAACAGGTGACCTATAAAGATAAGCCCATCAGGATAACTGCAGACTTCTCAATCCAGACTCTAAAAGCCACAAGAGTATGCAGCAATGTCATCCAAGCACTAAAAGAACATAAATGCCAACCAAGACTCCTATATCCAGCAAAATTATCTTTTAATTTAAAGGGAGAAATTAAAACTTTCCATGATACAGAAAGCTTAAAGGAATTTGCAGCCACTAAGCCAGTATTGCAGAGAATACTTAAAGGAAACTTAGAAAGTGAAAGAGAGGCCAGCGACACCAATGACCCCAGAGAAAAGGTGACAACAGCTAGAGGAGAATGAGCTGAGAAAAAAGTAAGGCTATGTACAAAATTAGGGATGAATTGATAGGCAAAAGGAAAAACCAAATAGGGCAAAATGTTAATTATTAATAAAATATGAGTAATCAATGTATGAAAGTCAAATCTGAAATAACTGAGCATAGCTATTTATTGCTTTAACTGTAGCATACTTATGTGATACAGATTTAAGTCCATTTAATGTAGCAAATTGATAAAGTCTTAAGCTTGTTGAATGAAGCAATTCACTTTTTTGATGTTAAATGTGAGTTTATCCTGAGAGGCGGAAACATAAGCAGCCTCAAAACAGCTTGGAGGAAAGGTAACATCTAAAGAGAAAATGTGACAAAAAATAGATTGGTAATTAAATCATCTGATTGATACACTTTTAAAACAGTACAAGTTCTTCTATAAAATCTGTGAAATCTCCCCACAACATTATTATTAGTAATAGTATAGTAGTGTGCAAAATAGAATAATTTCTAATTAATAATACAACATGGGAAATTGACATAAAATCTCTTAAGAATACAAATGCATGAATATGTGGATGGATAGACAGATAAAAGTATAAACCAAATCTAGCAGAATGTTAATGATCAGTGAAATATGAGTAAATAAGTTACGAAAGTTAAAGAATTCTGAAATAACTAAATTTGCCTTCATATCTGTTACTTTATATTTATGTGGTATAGATTTAAGTTCATTTAATGTAGCAATGTGACATAGTTTTAACTTTTATTGTAGCAATTCACTTATTAGGTCACTGATGAAAATTTATCCTAAGAAAACTGATTGATGTAAAGATAACCCTATGAATGTACAAATATGTACCTTCCAGTATTCAGCTAAGGCATTTGAAATTTAACTATTTTTTCTTCTCTCCCAAATTTACTAGTCTTTTGAACTACATGCTTGTAGTTATTTTCTAGTGTGAACTGGTGGGTAAGGCCAGGTTTAAGAGTAGCAACAAAGATATAGCAAAATATAGAAAAAAAAACTTTTGGTAAATATCCCAATAAAGGTATTGGTTGGATTCAGAGAAGAGGCATCAAGATTTAACTACTGTGACCCATTCGAGGAATAGGAAGCTGAATTAGAGTGGTGACTTAAGTGAAATGATTTAGGTGAGGAAGATTAATGTTACTATTAATAATCGTAAGTATTAACATACTTACTATTAAGTATATGAAACTATACTGTATAGTTTCTCTGACTTGGAAAGCCCAGAACACAGGCATTGTATAGAACCACATAAAGAGATAGTCGGAGTTGGGGGAAGGGGTTAGGGAGGGGAAGGGATTGTGAAGTTGATATGATACATATGTGCATGAAATACCCAAAATCATTGTAAACACTATGTATTACATATGTATATTAATAAAAATAGTGTGTGTTTGGGGGTGGGGGGGAGAAAAGGCACTTTGAAGAGGATAGAATATTACCCCAGCAGCCCATTGCAACCCCAGGCAGTATATCCTAGAGCGAAATATCCTTTTCTTGAGGAAAACGGAATAAGTACTAGATTTTGCCTCCAGCCCAATGACACAGCCTCTATTGAGTAGTGGGGTTTATGCCTACCCATGTGAATTCAAGTCTGCTTATACAAACTTAGACTTCAAACATGCCCTACCAACTCAAAGTCACCCTAACACCAGGTCCTCCCCTTTGGGCCCTGGGCCCCATGGAAACAGGCTTTAGGCTCACTCTCAAGGCTCTCAGTCCAACCCCATGGACATAACCAACAAGTCAAGCCCAGTGGATCCAGCCTCCAGGACCAGACCAGTAGTCCCATGTATTATTTAGTGTTCTATGAGAGGCAGAATTGACAAAAATTATAAGAAAATGGGATTCATTTGGAGGGCATGTAATTCCACAGAGAGAGATGATTCAAAATGACAGCCTGCACATGTGAGAGAGCTGGAGGGTCTGATGGCTGCTCAGCCGTGAAGTAGAACACTTGTCCGGAACTTCAGGACAGCTGGTGAGAGTCTGCTATGGATCTCAGCTGCTCAAAGAACAATGGCAAAGACCAGAGACTGAAGATGGGCGATGGGCAGACAGGCACAAATTGATGTCCACAGAAAATCACAAAGGGGAGAATTTTCCAAGGGAAAAACTGTAACAATCTTTCTTCCTCCTTCCTTCTGTATAGTTCAGGCTGCCAGCTGGGCCTCCCACTTCTGGGGTGGGTGTTCTTCCCTCATTCTCTGGCCCACAAATCACTTACACACACCTACAATCTCTACCCTGCGTGTTTCCTAATCCCTTCAAGTTGACATATTTCCTTTAATGGACATATCCCAATAGCCAGAAGTGCTGAATCATGGCCTGTTCATCTCTCTGGTGACTCCAGCAGCAAGCCTATCCATAGACCACACCAGATGGCCTACCCAGAAGCTCTGGATGGGCTGACTAGAGAATGGCTTTTCTAAACAAAACCAGTCTTCAAAGACTGGGATAAGTCTTTGTTTCTTCAATTGTGCAGACACCAACTCATAGCCAGAAAAATTTAAAGGCCAAGCTTACTTAGCGTAAAATCTTTCAAGCTCTAAAAGAAATCAAGCATCAACTGTTGTAGTTAGTAAAATCATCCTTTAAAACTGAGGGAGAAGAAAAAAATTGTCATGACAAAAAAATCCTGTAGATAATAATTCATGAGCATTAAACCAGCATTACAGGAATAGTTAAGGGAACCCTAGACAGGGACAGGGAGAACAGGAGCATCAAAAAACCCAGAGGAAAGGAGGATGTATCAAAGAGGGACAGTAGTAAAACAAAAGGGAAAAAATAAGTCAGCACTGAAAAAGCAAGGCAATGAGGGGATTCAGTAAATATCTTCCAATATCAGCTCTCAATATTAATGATCTTACCCTCTAGTCAAAAGAACACAGACCAGGCAGGAGACATAGCCAGCACTTGAAGTGCTTGCCTAGCAAGCTCAAGGTCTATGTTTGATTCCTCAGCACCGCATAAGCCAGAGTGGTGGCACATGTCTGTGATCCTAGTAATCCCAGCAGCACTCAGGAGGCTGCCGCAGGAGGATTACTTTGAGTTCAAGGCCAGCCTGGGCTGCATAGTAAGCTCAGAACTGGCCTTAACCACAAAGTGAGATCCTGCCTCAAAAAAAAATTTTTTTTGTATGAAAAGAACACAGGCTGACAGATTAAATTTTAAAAGACCAACCAGTTGTTTTGTGCAAGAGACAAACCTCATCTGCAAAGAAACAGACTTAAAAGGATGAAAAGAATAAACACTCCGTGCAACTGGGCCTGAAAGCAAGCAGGAGTAGCTCTGTGCCCTTTTCAGACACAGTAGATTTGAAGCCAAATCTATTCAGAAGAGACTGAGATGAACATTGTGTACTGACTGGTAAAGTAAATATTCCAACAAGAACAGTTCACAGTTAAAAATACATATGTACCCGATGTCGGTGTACCCAAAATCATAAACCAAAACCTAGATATGAAAGGATAAATAGACCCCAATACAACAATCATAGTAGGCAACTTTGATATTCCACACTCAATAACAGAAAGGTTAAGTAGAACAAAGACATAGCAGACCTAAATCACACCACAGAACTTAACTAATGTCTACAGAGTACTTTATCCAACATCAGCAGCGTACACTTTTTTCTCTGTAGCATATGAAACTTTTTCCAAAGTACCCTATAACATTGTCTAGGATATGCTTAGGTAAATAAAAAAAGAATTGAAATAATTCCCTGCATACTTTCAGATCATAGCAGAATGCAACTGCAAATTAATAGCAGAAGAAACTAGAAACTGCAAACACATGGAGATTAAATAATACATTGTTGAACAATTAAGGGATCACAGAAGAAACAAATTTAATAAAGTCAAATGACAAAGTAGAATATACCAGAACCTGCGGTAGACAAAGCAGTTCTAACAGAAAAGTTTATACCTATCAATACACACAGCTTAAAAAAAACATAGCGCAATCCCAGGTAATATCAGATGTAGCTCAAAGTCCTAGCAAAACAAGAACAATCTAAGTTCAAAAGCAATAGAAGGAAAGATATCCTACAGGTCAGAGTGGAAATGAATGGAATGGAGACTAAACAGGTAATAAGGATCAACAGCTCTCCACCTGCCACTGTCTCTGGCAGCAGCCGTAGGCCCAGCCAGGTCTTCCAGCCTGCTGCCTCCACCACAGATCTCATCTCTGGCCAAGGAACTAGGCCCAAGCCTCGCCCTCAGCTGCCAGTTGGGTGCCACAGACTGGCTGGAGTCTCCCTGCCCACACGTCGCTCGCAGTGGAGCTAGGGCCAGGTTTCCCCACCTACGGCCAAGGCTGGCAGGGGCAAGTGTTGAGCTCACCACCAGCACTAGCGCTGGCCTCAGATACAGGCCAGGGCCTTCCAGCCCGCCTCCTTCACTCCCTGCGGACGAAGCCCAGCTCTCACCCGCTGCTGCTGCTGCCGTCACCTCCTGCGGACAAAGCTCAGACACCCGCGCCCAGCGCCACCGTCACGAACCTGTGATTGGAAGCTGGTCTTCCCGCCCTTGCCATCCCCTGCTGTGGAGCCATTTCTCGTGGCTGAACCAGGCCAGGTGTTCCTGCCTGCAGCCACAGCCTGCCACCTGCCCTAGCTTCAGATCTGGGCCCCTTCCCCACACCCACTGCCATCTCCTGCCTTGCAGTTGTGATGTTGCCTTGGGTTTATGATTTATGATGTTTTTAAGTTTAGCTCCTCCCCTTTCCTGCATTTGATCAAGTTTTCTTTCCTTTTTTTCTTTTTATATTCTTCTTTTTTATTTTTCATTTTGTCTTTTTCTATGTTTTTCATATTTTTCTTTCTTAAAATTTCTTTTTTCTCTTTTTCTTCTCTTTTTTGTTTTGCTTTTATCTTTTTCTTTTCATGTTTCTCTTTTTCTTTATTTTCAATATTTTAAATTTTCTCTTCTGTGTTTTTCCTAGTTTCTCTTGACCTATTTTGGCAAACCTTTTCTGCGTTCCTCTTCATTTTCTCTATTTTCCCCTTTCTTCTTCTTTCCTTCTAATTCCTTCTTTCTCAATATCAGTTAGTTGCTAAATCCCTTCCCCTCTCTATTGACTCATCCTAAAGCATTCTGCAAGCTGGAAGCTACATGCTCCCCACTTCATTGCAGACTCTCCCCAACTCTTCCGAGTCTTGCTTACAATGCTCTTCCCTTTTAATTTCAGTCTGGAGTAGGAGTACTGACAGTTTGTCCACTACCTTGTAAGTACTGGCCTTCTTTTTTGTTGATACCTAAAGCTAACCTCTAATTATTGTCTGCTCTCCACCTCTCCAACACCACCACAGGTAGAACTGTTAACTGTCAACAAATAAGACTCATATAGGCACTGTACTCAGATCCCTGCCTGCACCTCAGAGTCCACAAGGCTGGGCCTAACTTCCATCCATTGTTGATGCACACTGGAGGCATCCAGGAATCCACACCCAGACCCCTTCCCTGCACCTCAGAGCCCATGCAACTGGGCCTACGCTACACCCATCACTGCTGCACAACAGGGGCGCCCAGAAAGCCATGCCCATACTCACCTACACGTTAGAGCCGATGCCAAAGTGCCTCCGTGACACCTGTCTCTATTACACACCAGGGGCATCCAATAGTTGCCTCCAGACCCCTGCCTGCACGTGAGAGACCACACAGTTGGGCCTAATCACTACTCATCACTGGAGGCACCAAGAAGCATCCACTCCTTGCATAACCTGCCAGAAGGCAAGAGGGTGCCAAGCCTGGCAGCTTTAACAGCAGAAAAATCTCTCTAAAACAGATCTAGTAGCAACTATTAAACAGTAGAGAATGAACTAGTTGTCCTGGAACAAGAAACCCCACCTCAGTGACAGCATAATACAGCCATAGAACAACACTCTTCGCTATCAAAAAGTAGAGATTGCTCAAAGAGTATCCATACCAAGTCAAAGGAATACTCAACAGCAAGATGAGAAAACCTGGGGGCAAAATAACACAGAAATCCTCAGCGCACTGAGGGAGACTCAGAGAAAACCAGAGGAAGATCCAAAATTCCTCAACTTTGAAACAAAAATAGTTAACTTACAGGAAGAATTCAAGACAGACTCAGACAACAAACTACACAAAATTCTTAAAGAAAATACAAGACAGACTAAGACAAAAATTTACACAAAATACTTGAAAAATTCAAAAAAGATTTAACCAAAGAACTTAAGAAGCAAATGCAAAACTAGAAGAATTACAGAAGTTATCAATACAGAACATGCATGACAAGTTCACTAAAGAATTCCAAAAATATGAAAAGACAAAAGAAGAGCATCACAAGATGAAAACATCAATGAAAAGTCTAGGGAACAGAACGACAAAGTGAGGAGAGAATTTTGGATTTAGAGGACAAGAATGTATTAATGACCATAAAATAATTCAATGTCATCAAGGAAATGGAATACTACAGGTTATAGAAGACTCAAAGAGATTTAATCTCAGAATAGCAGGAATACAAGAGAAAAATGGAAATCCATACTAAAGGACTAAGAAATCTATTCACTGAAGTCATAAGAGAAAACTTCCCATAAATAGAAAAAAAAAAAGACATGCAAGTGATGAAGGCATGCCATACAACCACTAGATATAAAAAAAACCCAGAAGCTCCCCTAGGTATAGTATAATAAAATTCACTGAAATGCAAAGCAAAGAGAATTCTAAAAGCTGTAAGAGGAAAAAAAAGCAAGTGACATATCAAGGCAAATCTTTCAGGGTAATAGCAGACTTCTCAACACAAATTCTAAGAGCCAAAAGAGGCTGGACTGAATTCCTCAAAGCCCTGAAATGTAGTAACTTGAACCAAGACTCCTATACCCAGAAAAAAAAATGTCATTTAAAAGGTGACAATGAAATAAAAACCTTTCACAACAAAGAAACCTTGAAGACATTTATGACAACCTAACCATCACTACAAAGAATTCTGAAAGGTCTGCTGGAGATGGAAACAGGAAACAACCACCACAAAGAATGTTGTCTGCAGGCTTATCTATAATAGAGGGAACATCTAAATAAGTAAACAAAAGAGTTGAATATCCACAGGGTTACAAAATGGCAGGACCTAAGACACACATATCAATCATAACTCCAAATGCCAATGGTCTCAACTCACCAATCAAAAGACAGACTGGCTAACTGAATTAAAAAATACAATCCAATCATATGATGCTTACAAGAGACACATTTGAAGCATAAAGATAAAGACTCAAAATTAAAGGCTAGAGTTCTATATTCCACTCAACTGGTAGACAAAAAAAAGGGAGGGGTAGAGATAGTCTTTACTGACAAAGTGGACTTTAAGCCAAAAGTTGTCAAAAAATAAGAAAACAAACAACAACAACCAGGTCATTTCATTCAGTAAAGGAAACAATCCAGCAGGAGGACCTGGCAATCATGAACATTTCTGCCCTGAACAATGGTGTACTCAGCTACGTAAAACAAAGCTACTGGAACTCAAAAATCACATAAACTCCAGTGTTATAACAGTGGAGAATTTAATACGCCTTTATCCCCAGAAGATAGGTCAACTAGACACAAAATCAGAGACATAGCAGATGTGAACTATATCATAGAAGAAATGGATCTGTTAGACATATACAGAATTTTTAATCCAACAAAAACAAAATTCCCCTTTTTTGTTAGCCACCCATGGAACATTTTTCAAAACAGATCACATTCTAGGCCACAAAACAAGCTTAAACAGACTCATGAAAATTAATATAGTCCCATGTACCCTTTCAGATCATAGTGGAATAAAAATAGAAATCAACTACAACACGAACAAAAGATACAACTCAAACCACTGGAGACTGAATAGCACTCTGCTAAATAAACATTGGGTTACAGAAGAAATCAAGGAAGAAATAACAATGCTCACAGAAACAACAACAGCAGCACATCACAATGCAAGCTATGGGACATAATGAAGGCAATGTTAAGAGGAAAATTCATTTCCATAAATGAGCACATAAAAAGAACTGAGTAAGCCCAAAATAAATAATCTAACCTCACAATTCAGGGCACTAGAAAAACAAAAACAAGCCAACCCCAAACCTAACAGAAGGATTGAAATAAAGATCAGAGAAGAAATTAATAAAATAGAAACTAAAAAAAGTACAAAATATAAATGAAGCAAAAAGTTAGTTTTTTGAAAAGATAAACAAGATTTGATAAATCCCTTGCTAAACCCACAAGGAAGGGAAGAGAAAACCTACATCAACACGGTCAGGAATGAAAAAGCTGAAATCACAACA
This sequence comes from Ctenodactylus gundi, assembly GCA_004027205.1. Taxonomy (NCBI): domain Eukaryota; kingdom Metazoa; phylum Chordata; class Mammalia; order Rodentia; family Ctenodactylidae; genus Ctenodactylus; species Ctenodactylus gundi. The sequence goes on from PVKB01001604.1 coordinate 368,343, forward strand.
GATAACAAGGAAATACAAAGGATAATAAGAAGTTACTTTGAAAACTTGTACTCCAATAAATTTACAGATCTAAAAGAAATGAACGAGTTTCTAAACATATATCAACTACCAAAACTGAATGAAGAAGAAATTAAACATCTGAATAGGACAATATCCACCTACAAAATCAAGGAAGTAATAAAAACACTTCTAAACAAGAAGAGTCTAGGACCTGATAGACTCCCAGCAGAATTCTATAAAAAAATTATCGAAGATTTAGTACCAATGCTGACCAAATGTTTTTAAGAAATTGAAAAGTGTCCAAATCATTTCTTGAAGCAAGCATAATTCTAATTCCAAAACCAGACAAAACCCAACAAAAGACTATAGGCCAATATCCCTAATGAATATAGATGTAAAAATACTCAATAAAATCCTTGACAACAGAATGCAGCAAATCATAAAGAAGATTATACACCACAACCAAGTGGGCTCCATCCCAAACATGTAGGGATGCTTATGTTGAACCATAAGCAAATCAATAAATATAATACACCACATTAACAAACGCAAAAATAAAAGTCATATGATTATCTCAATAGATGCAGAAAAAACATTTGACAAAATTCAATACTCATTTCTGATAAAGACTCTGACGAAAATAAGAGTGGAGGGACACTACCTCAACATGATTCAAGCGATTTATAACAACCACTCAGCCAATATCATCCTCAGTGGAGAAAGACTGAAAGCATTCCCAGTAAATTCAGGAAAAAGACAAGGATGCCCACTGCCACCCTTACTATTCAACATGGTGCTTGAAATTTTGGCAGGAGCCATCAGGCATGAGAAAGAAAAGAATATTCATCAGAAGGGAAGAAGTAAAGATATCCCTATTTGCAGATGACATGATACTCTACATAAAAGACCCAAAAAATTCCACACAAAGACTCCTAAAACTAATAGATTCAGCAAAGAAGCAGGTTATAAAATCAATACCCACAAATCAATAGCATTCTTATACTCCAATAATGAATACAAAGAGAAAGAAATCAAGAAAACAGACCCTTCACAATAGCAATAACAACAAAAAATACTTAGGAGTAAACCTCCCCAAAGAGGTGAAAGACCTGTACAAAGAAAACTACAAATCCCTAAAGATACTGAAGAGGACTTTAGAAAATGGAAATATATCCCATGTTCCTGGATAGGAAGAACTAATATTAACAAAATGGCCACACTCCCAAAGCTACTGTACATATTCAAGGCAATACCAATCAAAATATCAATTATATTCATCATAGAACTGGAAAAAACCAACCTTAAAAATTTATATGGAGCCAGAAAAGACACAGAATCTCTAAAGCAATTTCTTAGTAACAAGCACAAAGCTGGAGGAATCACAATCCCAGACTGGAAAAAAAAAAAAAAAGCTACAAAGTAACAGTGATTAAATCTACACGCTACTGGTATAAGAAGAGTTAAGAGGACCAGTGGAACAGAATCGAGGATACTGAAACAAACCCAAACATCCTTAGTCAACTGATCTTTGACAAAGAGACCCAAAAAATCCACTAGAGAAAAGATAGCATCTTCAACAATTGGTGCTGGGAATACTGAATCTCCACATGCAGGAGGATGAAACTAGACCCGTATCTGTCTCCACGCACTAAAATCAGATCAAAATGGATCAAAGAACTGGACATCAAAACAGAAACACTGAACTTACTGGAAGACAAAATAGCTAAAACCTTAGAAGACACAGAGACAGGAAAAAATGTTCTGACCAGATCACCAACTGCACAAGGACTCTCAGCAAAAATCAACAAATTGGAATACATAAAATTAAAAACCTTTTGCACAGCAAAAGAAACAACAGCCATTTGAGGAGACAACCCGCAGGGTGGGGAAAGATATTCAGTAACACTTCAGACTAGAATATACAATGAACTAAAAAGTATAAAACCCCTAAAATAAACGATCTCATCAAGAAGTGGGCAGCTGAAATGAAGCTTCTCCGAAGAAGTACAAATGTCCAACAAGCACATGAAAAAGTGTATTTCATCATCGGCCGTAAGAGAAATGCTATAAGAAAAACGCTGAGGTTTCACCTCCCTCCGGTGAGGATGGCCTACCTCGAGAACTCAAAAAACAAGTGTTGGCGAGAGTGCCGAAAAAGAAACTACTCCACTGCTGGTGGGAGTGCAAGGTGGTACAACCATTATGGAAAGCAGTCTGGAGGTTCTCTAGAAAGCTGAGAATAGAAATTTCATTTGATCCAGCTGCTGCCCTACTGGGCATGTTCACAAGAGAAATAAAGTCAACACATCAAAAAGACACAAGCACATCCATGTTCACAGAAGCACAATTCATAACAGCCAAATCCTGGAAACGACCCGCCTGCCCATCCATACAGAAAGGGTTAAAGAAGATGTGGTACCTATATGCAATGGAATACTATGCAGCCATAAAGAAAGACAGATATGAAGTGTTTGAACAAAAATGGGACCACCTAGAGTCAAAAATCCTCAGTTAAATGGACCCATCAGTAAAGACTGACTATAGACGGGTGTCACTCTTATGAAATGCTCAAAAATAATAACATAAAAAGGCCCAACATGAACAACAAGATAGGAAGAGAGGGAACAGTCAGCTGGGACACGGATGAACCTCTCTCTGAAAAAGGGGCATATGGTCACTAATTCCCCAAACTCCACGGTTCCAATGTGTTATAGACTTTGGATCCCATGTATTTATAAAAAATAGGTTCAATTTTATCTTATGTGAATTTTTTCTACAATAAAATTTTAAAAATAAAACAATGGAGGATAGTAAAATTATAATAAAATGTAATATTTTGAGAAAAAAATCAATAAATCAAAGGCTGGTATGGTGACATATATCTGTAATCCTAGTACTCAGGGAGGTTGAAACAGCAGTATTTAAAATTTCAGTCCAGCCTGGGCGACTTAGCATATTGGCCAAAAACCTGTCTCAAAGTAAAAAATACAACGAACTGGGGATGTAAGTAAGTGTGAAGGCTCTGCATTTCCTCCCTAGTACTACACATGACAATGAATATAATAATTTTTAAAATCAACAAATTAGAAGGTTGGTTCTTTGAAAGAGCTAAACTCACAAAAGTAAAAATTCTTATCAATGAAATTAGAAAATGGTGAAGTAGTAGACAATGCTGAAGTACAGAGAATGAGAAATCATTTTGAAAGCTTGCGTTTTAACAAATTAGAGAACCTAGAATAGAAAAATTCCTGGACAAATATAATATGCTGAATTGAACCAAGAAGATATAAAACCCCTGAACAGACAATAATTAGTAATGAAATTCAGACAGTAATAAAACCCCTAGCAATGAAGAGAAGCCCAGGACCTGATGAATTCACTATAGAATTTTACCACAAATTTAGGGAAGATCTAATACCAGCACTTATCAAATGTTCGTTTCATGATATTAAAAGATTAAGAACATCACCAAACTCCTTTTTAGACACTAGTGTTATTCTGTATTCCTGATACCAAAACTGGACAAAGACTTAACAAGAAAAGGGTCCAGTTTCTTTAATATAGATGCAAAACCTTCAACAAAATACTCACAAAAAGAATGCAAACAATCATTAGAAATATCATATTCCATGACCAAGTTTGCTTCATCCCAGGGAATGCAAGGATGGTTCAACATATGTAAATCAATAAATGTAATACTCCACATAAACAGAAGCAAAAATGAAAAATCACATGGCCACCTCAACAGATGTAGAAAAAAGCCTTCAACAAACTCTAACACCCATTTATTATGAAGAAAATCCCTAATGAAAGCATATATAGAAGAACACTAGGCTGAGAAATTATATTTACATCAAACCCAATTCCAACATCATACTAAATGTAGAAAAACTAAATGTATTCACCCTAAAGTCAAGAACAAGACAAAGATGTCTGATATCACCACTCTTGCTCAGTATAATACTTGAAACCTTAACCAGAGCAATCAGGCAAGAGAAGGAGAGTATTTGTAGGAAAAGAGAAGCCAAACTATCATTGTTTACAAGGGGCTTTTTACATGGAAGACTTCACGAACTCCATCAGAAGACTATTAAAACTAATTAACAATTTCAGCAAAGTGACAGGATACAAAATCAGTACACAAAAACCAATAGCATGGGGCTGGAGGAATGGCTCAGTGGTTAAAGCACTTGCCTAGCAAGTGCTATGTCAAGTGTTAAGTACCTGACTTTGATTCCCCAGCACCACATAAACTGGTCATGGTGGAGCATGCCTGTAATCCCAACACTCGGGAGGCTGAGGCAGTAGGACTGCTGTGAGTCCAAGGCCAGCCTGGGCTCCATAGTGAGTTCAGAACCAGCCTGGGCTCCAGAGCGAAATCCTGTTTCAAAATAAATAAATAAATATATATATATATATATATATATATATATATATATATATATATATATATATATAGCATTCCTGTTTACCAACAATGAACTGAGAAAAGAAACCAGGAAAACAATCCCATATACAATAGCTGCAAAAAATTTAATATCTAAAAGATTTAATAAACCTAAGCAAAGAATTGAAAGATCTCTGCAATTAAAACTGTAGTTCTCTGAAAAATAAGACTAAAGAGGTCATTGGAAAATGGAATCGTCCTGTTCCTGGACAGGCAAAACCAATATTGTCAAAAATGGCCATACTACCAAAATTGATATACAGATTTAATGTAACTCCTATCAAAATATCTGTAGCATTTTACACATAACTAAAAATATATGAAAATTTATATGAAATCAGAATAGACTCAGAAGAACCAAGCAATCCTAAGCAACAAGACAAGAGCAGGACACAATCCTGGACATCAAATTATATTACAAGGCAATAATGATAAAAACCAAATGGTCCCGACACAAAAAACCAGACAGGTGCCATCAATGGAACAGAAGTGAAGAGGCAGAGACAACCCCAAGTACTTTCAGCCATTTGTCTTTGACAAAGGAACTCAAAATGAATGCTGGAGTAAGGATATGCTCTTTCACAAATGGTGCTGGGAAAACTGGCTATCACCATGCCAAAAAAAAAAAAAAAAAATCTAAATCCACATCTTTCACCTAGAACAAAAAATCAAATTAAAAATGAATGAAAAAACCTCGATACTAGAACAAAAACACTGAATATTTAGAAGACAAAATATGCAGAATTCTTGAAGACATAGACAAGGATCTTCTGAACAAAATACTTATTGCATAAGAAATAACACCAAGTATCAACAAATAAAGTATCAAGTTAAAAATGTCATGCAAACCAAAGGCAACAACCAATAGCGTCAAGAGACAACTTATAGAAGGGGGAAAAAGTTTTGCCAGCTATTTCTGAGATAAAGGACTAATAACTAGAATATGCAAGGAACCAAGAAAATTACACTTCCAAAAATAAAAACTCAGTTACAAAATGGAAAAATGAAATGAACAGACAGTTCTCAGAAAAAGTACAAATGGCCCATAAGTACATAAAAAATGTCCAGCAACTTTAGCAATTAGAGAAATACAAGTCAAACCAACACTAAGGTTTCATCTTACTCAAGTAAGAATGACTATTATTGCAACCCCAAACAACAAACTCTAGGGAAATTGGGTGGAGAAAAGAATATTTCTGTAACGGTTTGGTGGGACTATAAATTGGGACAACCCCCATGGAAATAGTGTGACGATTCCTCAAAAAATGAAAAATAGAAATTCCAGCTGATCCAGCTCTACCTTATTTGGGTACATTTCAAAAGAATTAAACACATCATATTGCTATGATACATGCAAACCCACATCTATAACAGGGCAACTTACATAAGCTAAATCTTGGAAGCAGAATAGATGTCCATCAACATCCAGGCTGAATGAATAAAGACACTGTGGTATATTCAAACAATGGAGTACTACTCTGTCATGAAGAAAGATAAACTTCAGTGATTTGTAGGAAAATGGAAGTACCTTGAGACCATTATGCTTAGAGAAGTCAGTCAGTAAGAGAAGGTTATTATATCATTTTATTGATGTAAGAAACCCAAAATGTAAAAAAGTAAAAGAACAAAATAAAACAGATGGTAGGAAACAGGGAGATACACTTTGTGGAGATGGGATGCAGATCTAGGGGAAGGGAGAGAAGGGACAGCAGGAAGGGGATATGTTAGTACAAACAAACAAGACTTGTGCGTGTCCCAGCTCCCCAAGTTGAATGACATCTGTATCTATCACAAATATATAGTAATAAAAAGAATAATTTGGAGGGGAGGGAAGAAAAGAAATTAAGAAAACAGGAGACTTAAAAAAACAGACTTCCAGGCAAGATGGCAGCCACGTAACAGAACCAAGCAATGTCTCCTCGTGGACTAACTTAAAAACTTGAGATAGTTTAAAACCGCCTGTTCAACTTGGCTAGGCTAGGGAGGAGCACCCCAGCATCCGAAAGAAGGCTAGAAACCTCACAGATGCATCAGAACCAGAACAACAGCCCAGGAAGCTGCCCCAGGCTGACTATGAGCAGACCTGAGCCAGCAGCATCCACAGATGGAGGAAACCTAGAGCCAGGAACCTCAGACTGAGTTCAGAGTAGATCCGGGAGGAGTGGGAATTGACAGCAGTGACAGCCCCAGCCTCCAGAAATGAGCCTGCGGGTAGTGTAAACTGAAAGCACGCTGAGAGCTTCCCCAAGAAAAGGCCTCCTTGGGCCTAGACCAGCATGGGAGAAGCAGCACTCGGCAGCCAAAATAGGCAGGAACTTAGCCAGGAACCACTTTTTAAAAAAAGAGCCTCAGCCAGAACTCTAGAATAAAAGAAGCCTCCGACTGGCCACATCAGTTTTGGGGGACACTCTTCAACAACACCTAGAAAAAAAAACTGGCACAAGAAACAGTTGCAGACAGACAGAAAAAGGCCACTAACCTCCTGAATGGGTCAGGGAGTCCGCAGAGGGTAGAGGGCCCTAGCCTCCAGGGATGGAAGCCACAGCAGGCAGGTCCTCCCTCACCGCCTACGCCCAGCACAGAACTCAGAGGACTCACCACCACCACACCCTCATACATGTTCAAAGAAACTTCTCAGGCCATTAAAGTTTTTAAACAACCAAATCATAGGAAGATCATGCAATGGGACATATGCAAAAATGTCTGAGATCACAGAAGCTAATATCATGGGCCCTGACGTAGTGAAACTCATAGGAAAGGAAGTAAAAAAGCAAATAGATGAGTTGGTTTCTATGAACAACCAGCCCAAACAAGATAGACTTAAAGAAAGGCAAGCAATGATCAGTAGGCTTAAAAAGGAACTTACTAAAAACAAATAGTGGTGTCCTGATGGATACAAAGCTTACTGAGCCTATAGAAGCCACAAATAAAAAGTTAGGTGAGGTAAATAAGGAAATGCAAGATAAGAAGACACATTTTGATAGAGAAGTGGAAATTTTGAAAAGAAATCAACCTGAAATTCAGGATATGAAAAAAACATTTGAAAGCAGGAGAAGTTGATTTCAACAGTGTGAGGACAGAATTTTAGACCTTGAGGAAATAAATTCTGTAATTAGACACAACTCCAAAATTAGAAATGAGCAAAGTAGTTGGAAACAACAGATGAGGAATGATTCAAAGAGAAGCAACCTCAAAATGATGGGAGAAAGCAGAAATAGCACCAAAGGTATAAAGAATTCACTCACTGAAATCATGCAAGGAAATTTCCCAAATCTAGGGGTAGAAATTAATATGCAGGTAAATGAAGCAGAGAACATCAAATAACCTCAAGTAGAAAAGAAACTCTCTATGACTTATTTATAATCAAAACCTCAAAAATTTGACATAAAAAGAGAATATTAAAAGCAGTAAGAGAAAAACAGACATTGTTCTACCAAGGAAAACCCATTTGATTTACTATAGATTTCTCAATGCAAACCTTAAAGTTCAGGAGAGCCTGGAGGAAAATTTTTCAACCTTTAAAAGAAATCAAGTGTCAACCCAGGTTGTTGTATCCAGTGAAATTATTACTGAAAATAGAAGAGGAAACAAAAACTTTTCATGACCAAGAAACTAAAGAAATTGTGACTGCTAACCCAGCATTAAACAAAATACTTGAAGGAATTTCAGAGAGAGACAGAGAGACAAGCAGCACCAAAGAACACAAAGAAAGGAAACATCTAAAGAGAAGGTATAAGAAAAAAGAAATAGCAAAGAATCAACACTAGAAGAACAGGACAATGACAGGATTCAGTAAAAATCTTAAAAATAATTACTCTCAATGTTAGTGGTTTTAACTCACCAATCAAAAGACACAGGCTGGCAGAGTGCATCCAAAATTAAAACCCAACCATTTGTTGTGTGCAAGAGACACACTTCACTCACAAAGAAGCACACACACTGACAGTAAAAGGCTGGAAACTACTAATACATGCTACAGGAGCCCGGAAACAAGCAGGAGTAGCTATACTACTCTCAGACACTGCAGACTTCAAACCAAAACATATCAGAAGAGACAAAGACGGTCTCTCTATACTGGTAAAAGGAACAATCCAACCGAAGAGCTCATAATTATAACATACATACATGCACCCAGTTACAATACATACAGCAGAAACTACTGGACATGAAGTGTCACATAGGTCCCAGTACAGTCATACTAGGGGAATATTTTTCCCACCATTTTTATTAATATATATGCAATACATAATGTTCACAATGAACTTGAGTATTTTGTGCACATATATATCACATCAACATTACACTCTCTTTCCCTTCCCATTTTTGGCCCTCCAACAGCCTCCCCAGCCCCCCATAACTCTCACTATCTTGACCAATTGGTTCCACAGAATGCCTGTATTCTGGTTTCCCAAATCAGAGAGACCATGCAGTATTTAACATATTTAATCTTTTGCATCTGACTCACATCACCACTCAAATCACCACTCTTTAGCTCAGCTTCCCACCCCTAGAATGAGCCACAGTGGCCATATCTTGATGCCTCTTCTCTGGGTCCAGGGAGCCCTTTATTGGTACAATTTGCCAAAATTTCTTTTTTTTTGTATCTTACTTTATTTTTTTTTTGAATTCTTTAATATGGCCTCACTCACCAGTCCACATAAGAAAAAAACTGTAACAATGAAATTCACAAATGTGAAAATGTGAGAAAAAGTTAAGTTTCAAATTTCTTAGCTGAGTACTGAAAGGTCAATGTCTGTACATTCAAAAGATATTCATGTTATTATTGTATCAATCAATTTTTTAGGATAAACTTAAATCCAAGACCAATTAGGTGAATTGCTACTTTAGATGAATTTAAATCTACATCACATAAGTATATTGCACATTAAGCAATAGATATCATGGCATACTTATTTCATAATTTTTTAATTCTCATGAATTGTTTACTCACATTTCACTAATAACTAACATTTTGCCATACTTGGTACTAGCGGACTTTAACACCCTACTCTCACAAGGAGGCCAACCAGATGAAAAATCAACAAAGAACCATTAGAGCTAAGTCACACCATGGAGCAAATGGAACTAACATACCTACAGACTATTTCTTTCCAACCTAAACAGAATACACCGTTTTCTCAACAGTACATGGTACTTTTTCCAAAATAGACCACATCCTTGGGCATAAGACATGCTTAAATAAATTCAAAAGAATTGGACTCATTCCCTGCATATTTTCAGATCATACTGGAATAAAACTAGAAACCAAAAGTAACTATAAAAACTATTCAAATACATGGAGATTAAAAAATACACTCTTGAAGAAGCAATGAGTCATAGAAGAAACTGAGAAGAAAATTAAGAACTTCCTAAAGTTAAATGACAAAGGAAGCACATCATACCAGAATCTGTGGGACACGATGAAAGCAGTACCAAGAGGAAATTGACAGCTATGAATGCACATATGAAAACAGAGCAATCTCAAATTAACAATCTAATCTAATCATCTAATAATGCATCATTAACAATCTAATGATGCAGCTCAAAGTCCTAGAGAAATAAGAACAAGACAAACCTAAATGTAGTAGAAGGTAGGCAATTATAAGAATTGGAGTGGAGATCAATGAAATTGAAATTAAAAAAGATGAATGAATCAAAGAGTTGGTACTTCAAAAGGATGAGATTAATAAACTTCTCACTAAACTCACCAAAAAGAGTAACGAAAAAAATCCATATCAATGCAGTTAGAAATGAAAAAGGTGAAATCACAACCACACTGTTGAAATCCAGAGAATTATAAAAAACGATGTCAAAAAACTATGTTCTAAAAAATGCACAAACTCAGAAGAAATGGACAAATTTCTTGACACATATGATAAACCAAAATTGAGCCAAGAAGATATAGAAACACTGAATAGGCCAATAACCAGGGATGAAATTGAGGCAGTAATAAAGGATCTACCAATAAAGAAAAGCCCAGGATCCGATGGATTCACTGCAGAATTTTATCAGAACTTTAGGGAAGACTTAGTGCCAATGCCCCTTAAACTCTTCCATGAAATTGAAAGAGAGGGAACACAGCCCAAGTCCTTGGAATCAGCTATCATGTTGATCTACAAACCAAAGACCCAACAAAGAAAACACTACAAGCCAATTTTCTTAAGGATTACAGATGCAAAAATCCTCAGTAAGATACTTGCAAAGAGAATGCAACAAGTTTTTAAAAAGATCAAAGTTGGCTTCATCCCAGGGATGCAAGGCTCGTCCAACACATGCAAATCAGTGAATGTAATACATCACATCAACAAAAGCAAGGACAAAAAAAAAAACCGCATGATAAACTTAATAGATGCAGATAAAGCCTTTGATAAAATACAACACCCCTTCCTGATCAAAACTTTGATGAAAATGTGTACAAGCTAATAAAAGCAATTTATGACAATCCTACAGCCAACATCATCCTAAATGGGGGAATACTGAAGCATTTCCCGACAAATCAGGAACAAGAGTGTCCACCCTCGCCATTCCTATTTAGCACAGTGCTTGAAACCTTAGCTGGAGCCATCAGGCAAGAGATTGGAATAAAGGGAATACACACAGAAAAGGAAGAAGTCAAATTATCCTTATTTGCAGATAATGTGATCTCTTATATAGAGGACCCCAAAACTACCAGAAGACTCTTATACCTGATAAGCAAATTCAGCCAAGTTGCAGAACATAAAATCAATACACAAAAATCAGTAGCATTCCTCTACAGCAATAATGAAAACACAGAGAAAGAGATTAGAAAAACAATCCCATTCACATTTGCCTCAAAGAAAATTAAATACCTAGGAATCAACCTAACAAAGCAAGTGAAGGACCTCTATACTGAGAACTGTAGTACTCTGAAAAAAGAAATTGAAGAGAATTTTAGAAAAAGAAAAGACATTCCTGTTCCTGGATAGGCAGAACCAACACTGTCAAAATAACCATACAAACTAAACTGATACACCAATTCAACATAATTTCAATCAAGATATCAATCACATTTTTATAGAACTAGAAAAAAAATGATCCAAAAATTTAATGTGGAACCACAAGAGGCCCCGAATAACCAAAACAATTCTAAGCAAAAGAAAAAAAAACAAAACACCCAGGAGACATCACAACACCAGATAGCAAATTATGTTACACAGCAACAGTGATTAAAAAAAAAAAACATGATATTGGCACAAAAACAGATAGGTGGATCAATGAAATAGAACCGAGACTGCAGAAACATCCTCTAGTGCCTTCATCCATCTGATCTTCGACAAAGGGGCCAAAACATAGTCTATTTAGCAAATGGTGCTGGAAAAACTGGCTAACCACATGCAGAAGAATGAAATTAGACCCACAACTTTCACCATGCACCAAAATGAAATCAAAATGGATCAAAGACTTAGACATGGAAACATGGAGCTTGTTAGAAGAAAAAGTAGGCAAGACCCTTGAAGACATAGGCGTAGGCCAAGACTTTCTCAATAAAACTTCCAAAGAGCAAGAGATAACACCAGGAATCAACAAATGGGATTATGTGAAACTGAAAATCTTCCGCACAGCAAAGGAAACAATCAGCCAGTGAAGAGATCGCCCATGGAATGGGAAAAAATATTTGCCAGCTACTCCTCAAACAGAAGACGATTATCAAGAATATACAAAGAACTAAAAAAATGTTGACCCTTCAAAATAAAATACCCAATCTAAAAATGGGAATCTGAAATGAATAAACAGTTCTCAGAAGAAACCCAAATGGACAATAAATACATTTTTAAAAGTTCAACCTCTAACTATCAGAGAAATGCAAATTAAAACGACTGTGAGGTTCCATCTAACACCAGTAAGAGTGGCTGCTATGAAGAACTCAGAAAACGTGTTGGTGAGGCTGAAGGGAAAAAAGAAACCTACATTGCTGGTGGGATTGTGAAATGATACAACCACTATGGAATGTAATATGGAGATTCCTCAAAAAATGAAAATATTCCATTTGACCGAGCTATACCTCTTCTGGGTATCTTCCTAAAAGAGCTGGAGTCATCATACAACAGCGATACGTACCCATGCTTAAGGCAGCACAATTTATAATAGCCAAATCTTGGAATAAGCCAATATGCCTGAGTATAGATGACTGGATAAAGAAGATGTGGTATATATACACAATGGAGCACTACTCTGCCATGAAGAATGATAAATTTGAGTCACTTTTAGGAAAATGGGTGTAACTTGAGTCCAATATGCTCAGTGAAATGAATCAGACCCAGAACATTAAATATCGTACAGTCTAATATGAGAGAACCAAACCACAAAAAATGTAAGATACAAAAGAAGAAAGTTAAAGAAGGACTTCAGGGTGAAAAGGAAAATTGGGAGGGACGTGAGAGCAGGAAGGGGAAAGGGATACGATATGTAAAAGAAAAAAAGACAACAGAGAAATTTTTGTAATATTATTTGTATACCCTTAAGAAAGGGGCAGGGAGAGGGAGTTTGGGCTACGTGAGGGAGGGAAAGTCCTTAAGTACAGTAGTCTTTATGGAGCGTGCATCCAGTCGCTGGAGAAATCCTGTGAGAAGGACCCAAACAGCGCTCCGGGGTGAGCAAGAGCCTCACAAGTCGATGCCAACAATTATGCACAGTCCTTCATGAACACACGCCCCTCCCACATACTCTCAAATAGAAAAAAAAAATTGTTTTTGTAATAGTTTTTTACATATGAAAAAGGAGGAGGAAGATGGGGATACTTGTGAGGGTATGCGAGGGGAAGCGAGGGACCAGACGGGGAAGGACTTTGGGTGGATAGCCCAGGAGAACCCAGAAGATTGGGCTTAATTACTGGCCTGATGGGAACACTGATTTTAGGAATCCTATGAGGTAGCTGTTGCTGAGGGAGATCCGGCGTCAGATGGTAACATGCCACAGCATTCAGATTTAGCTTTGTATCTTCTGTATAAAGAAGAGGAACAGGTAGAATGAGAAAGGAAAGAAAGAGAAAATAGAGATTAGAAAGACAAAAAATATGGAGAGGAGTCTAGAGAGAGGAAAGAATGAAGTGGACGATGAGGGTAAGGAGAGGGTATGGCTGCTGATGCGAGGGAGAGGAAGGGTAGATTGTATCCTGCTGTTAGGGACCAGGAGCCCAGCAAGGTCAGGCAACACCCCAGCGTGACCTTTGAAGTGGACATATGGGACTTCACCCACGGAATGTTTCACAAGTAACGGTAGAAATCTACACACGTATCTATGACCACATGCACCTGCACATAAGGGCCCGCCACTTAAAAATCAAACCAGAGAAGAAAACACACACCACAAGGGGAGAAATGCAAGAGGCCCTCCTGTGTCCTTAGGATGTTGGCAGGACACCAGCGCCCTTCCACTGACAGGTGGGCCCCAAGTTTGTACCGGGACTCTGCTACACCTCTTGCTGTGTGCCCCCCTCTCCCCCCTCAGCTGCCCACACTCTCCCTTTGCAGTTACGTCCCAGGTCTGCCTAGACTGTCTGGTGAGCACTTCAGTGCTCTTCAGTTCACAAGGAGGCAGCAACCTCGGCCCCATGCGCCATTCTGATGGCTTTTCTCTGTCCCTTTTACTCCCAGGCCAAAGCAGTGCTGGGGTTTGCTGGGTGTCAGTCTGACCTGGGATTTCAGTGGGTTCATGAAAACGCTTGTGTAAGCTGTAGATGGATTGTGTAAGCGTCCATGAGATGTGAAGATTCTGTTCTTTTTTGCTCTTCTTGGTATTGTAACTTAAGCACATCTTTTACTGTTTTTTACGTTCTACCAGTAGTCTAGTTCACAACCTGGGTTTCAATTGTCTCAAAGTCCAGCCTGGCTGAAAAGCAAGCCAACATTTCAGGGCCCTAGCTTAGCCAAAAACAAACAAACAAACCAATGTCCACAAAACCTTCTGAAATCCTTATTTTCCAACCCCTTGGTCCATCCTCACCTTGGGTTTAAAAATTGATGCTCCCTCCTCTAGATGCACTAAAGCCTTACGTTGGACCCCTGACATGCTGCTGCCCTAATAAAATCTTTATCTTCTGCCTTGATCAGTCACCTCTAGGTCTTAAACACACCTGGCAGGCTCTGTCACCCTGCCCACTCTGCACAGTAACATTGATACCCCTCCAAACGGAATTGTTTATAACCATGGCTGTTCTAAGCTTTTGTGACCCACAGTTCTGATTCTTCTCTCTGGAACACACCACCAACGGGAGCTCCAGTGAGTAAACCATCAGCCAGGACAGCATTCCAACAAGGAGGAACACCTCCCACACTGCTCCAGGGTGGTGGCTCAGGGACAGGCTTTTTCCCTTTTTGTGCAGAGGGGCCTGGCTAGCTGTCTTAGTTACTTTGTTGTCACTGTGACTCAATGCCTGGCATCGACAACTTAGGGAGGAAAGATTTATTGGAGCCTACAGCTTCAGAAGGTCTCAGCCTGTTCGTGGGTGGGTGGCTGGAAAATGGTGGAATCGTATGGTGGCCCTGGAGAAGGGACAGGGCCAGAGCCAGAGCTCCAGCAGCAGAGATCCTTACAACACAGTGGTAGAGAGAGACTGGGAGGAAGGGCGGAACCAGCGCACGCCCCTCCAGGTCAAACCCGAGCATCCGCCCCTTCCAGCCAGGCCCCGCCTCCCAACCCTACACAGTAGCCATAGGAGCACGAGGCTTCTGAGGGACACTCCAGATCCAAACCACAATACTAGGCAACAAGCAGAAAACACGGAAACAGAGAGGTACCTCCATATCAGGTTGGCTGAACCGTTTCTCTTTTACATAGATTAAGCTTAGAGTATGCCCTTGGTCTCATCTCAGTGCCCAGGAATGTAACTGATGTGGGTCCAGTTAAGGGAGGAACTGCTCCCCTGGAGGTTAACCGTTTCAGGCCCAGTCAGAGGGGATCCTTCCCTGTGGCTTTTCCACAAGGCATCCCCTCCCACTCATGCACCAAAGCTCTTGATCTATTCCTAGCAGCCCCTGACACTGTACAAGAAGGGCCACTCCCACACTCAGGCCTTACTTGGCTTGGGGCAATCTCCACCACCTCTCTTCCTAAGCCCTTTCAAACTTACATGCAGCAAATCCTCCTTTCACACCTACCATCCTCCCATGCCCACATCACAGATTACTATCTAGTCCTAGCCCATACGAGGTCACTGCTCTACAACTTTACGGATTCCTTTCTTCTCCAACCTCACAAACCCAACCAACATTCCCAAACTACAGTCTCCCAGCCCAGGGACTGGGTCTTTATCACAGCCATCAAACACCCACTCCTGATCCCTATGCGGCATGGACCCTGCCCTGTGATTCTCTCAACCCCCCATATCAGTAAAGGTATTTGGATGTCCATCATGGTATCACTACTCTTGAGTCAAACTGGCTTCAGACCAGCTTTCTCCAAACTTGTCCCTTCCTCCTAAGGCCCAAAACTCCCATAAGTCTCTTGGACCAACTGAAACTCAAGACTGTCTCTCATCCCAGAAGTTCCTGAACTCAACCAAAACCAACTCAGCCCCTAATGCCTCGCCTTTTTCTCCCTTCTTGCTTTGAATTTGTCCTCACTCTCCTAAGACAGAGCCTGCTCCATCACCCCTACACACCCATGTCAACAATACTGGGCGTGGGTCTGGGAACACTGGCTTCTGGAAGCTTTCTCTCCACTTCCCCTGCAAAAAAATTGCCTACTAGGCCTCCCTCCTATTCTTGGTCCTCACCCTATGATTGACCCACAAAGCCCCGTGACACCCTTTCTTTTCCTAACTCTTCTCTTAGGGGTTATTATCCTCATCCTGACTCCCCTCCAATACCTTTGCATTCTTCACACTTTCCTCTGCCCACACAATGCAAATATCCTTTTATCATTGCTTCTACTACTCACTGACCCACACCCTACCCGTCAGGACAGGACACAAGGGAAAGGCGTCACTTATCGCGAGAGATCTACACAGGGTGCTCTACAACGGCCACTACTTGCTCTTTTGAAGATAAAATCTACTGGACTGCACAACTCAAATGAACTGTCCCTGGGGGAAGACCCTCAGGCCCTGCTACAAACACACCAACTCCTGCTACCTTGGGGATAGTCAGACAATGACAGGGTTCAGGATCAAGCTCTCCAAAACCCGGTAAAGGCAGTAAAAACTTATTTAACTAATAAGCTTAAACCCTCTCACAGTCCCTCAAGACCCCTCTTTACAAACCCTACTCTGCACCCTCTTCCAGTCAGAAACCACACCACATTCATTCCACAGAGGGCGCCCTCATTCTCAAGTCCGTACTCTAACATCTCTGACTCAACCCTGGCCAGCGGCGGCTGGACTTGCCCTCCCCCTTACTCCTTTCTTCCACTCCCCTCCCACCTCTGACTTCTCACTTTCCTGTGTCAGCACCTCCAGGGCCTCCAAATTGCTTCCCTCTCCCATCCGGGTTCCTGCATAAACTTCTCCATCCGGGACTCCCTTCTTTGTGGACATCTCCCGAGCAGCCTGCCTGCCTCTGCTCCTCCGTACTTCACCCTCCCCTCCCCTCAGGCCTCCCCACTGTTCTTGCTATGCTGAAGCGCAGTCCTGCCCCGCATACCACCCGGTGCTACCAGAGTCTTCACCGGGACTCCTCTTTCCCCAACTCGACATCGTTCCCAGATCAGAGCGCCTGTATGTCCCTGTCAGATTGGCTGCATGGCCTAAAAAACTGACTTTTAGCTCGGAATAGTCTCTGCATACATTCATCGGGGCTGCTACCTCAGTCTTTCATAATAGAGACCAAGAGGAACAGAGTGAATGAGAAGAAAGACAGAGAAAAAAAGAAAGAGGCTTGGTCCTGGCCCTAAAGGAAAGGAATGGGCTTAAATCAGCTCCTGGAGCAAGAGCCCAAACGGGGGATCAAGCTTGCCAGTGTGACCTGAGATGCTTTAGGTACAAATAAAGGGACATTTCAGAAAGGCAAGCAAACCTCCGCTGTACCCCAGCCCTGAATGCCAAGACCTCATTAGAGGTATATCTGTTCCGCTTAGGCAGAGATCTAGGAGGATGACTGATGGGGCCTGGGCCTACTGGCTCCCCTTGCCGCCTCTATTGACCTCTGCCTCTGCAAGGAGCCCCAGGTGAGCTTCACTGTAGGGAGCCAATTGATAAACTTTATAATTAATACCAGAGTTCAGCGCTCCATCCTAATTTCTTGGAAGGGGCCATGATCAACCCAGTCAATAACCGTAAGGGGAATCTCCGGGACTCCTGTGACTGTTTTATCCTATCTTACAGTTGTAAATGGAACAGATTGGTCTTTTCACATAAATTTCTTATAGTATCTAAATGCCCAATCAATTTGTTAGGAAGAGAGTTTAAGGCCTCTCAATCTAAGTCAGATTCCTGTCTAAGTGATTGCTTTAACTAGGGCATTAAACAAAGAAAAGCAGGCTACTATCTATATAGATTCTGAATATGCCTATCTAATAGTACAAGCTCATGAAGTGATCTGGAGAAAAAGAAATTTTCAAACAATTGGTGAAACTTCTATTAATATCTCCAGATTATGAGGCTTCTAATAGCAGTGACTCCCCCCTTGAAAAGTACCATTTATAAACTCACACAGTAAATTTGGTTTTAGTTAAAAAACTTGGCCCATAAATTCCCCTAATTTAGATCTAATTTGGAAGGGACTTCACTTAGTAATTTCGTCAGCTCCTTTTACAGTAAAGATCCTAGGGCAAGATGCCTAGATTCAGCACTCTAGGGTCAAGACTTGACGCCCTTATTTTGAGATGCCTGCCAGCTTAGAAGACCTCCCTGCTTCAGACCCAGATCCACCTAAAAAATACTCATCTGTTCTTCAAGAAACAAGTAAATCTGCCTTTTGTGTATTTGGGAAGGACTCTGTTTCTGTTTCTCCTTAAAAAAAAAAAATACTCTAATATAACTAGGGATTCGCTTTCCAGATGTCTGGGAAAAGTGCATCAGGAAGAGCTCACTCTTCCAGCCTCCTTCATAACAGACACCACAGTCTTTGCATCTCATGTAATGTAAAGTCACACTGTGGTATGGTAACCAATGTTACTGCCCAGGGGAAAGGGGTTGCCCTGAGGATGAGTATTTTTCTGTAACTCTCCTACCTGTGAGCGTCACCTAGCGGTAACGGTGGCACATTGTTCAAGATGGTGGATCTTTACATTTTTGCACCATACCCGACCAGGTGACCAGGCAGAGGCAGAAAGGAGGGAGGAGGGATTAGGATGTGACTTTGTGATAAACTTGGCCCTGAGTAATAACGTTGTGATGAACGTGGCCCTGAGCCAATGCTTTAGACCTTCCCGGGAAGACTGTGAATCCCGCCAATGGGAAACGGCGGGGGGAGGGCC
>PVKB01001605.1:0-143709 GCA_004027205.1 Ctenodactylus gundi
AAGGCAGGAAATAAACCGAGAGAATGGTAATGCGACAAAGACAGCAGCAGTTCGGATTGGTCAGCTCTTTGTTGCTGTGACAAAACACGGAAGTTGCTGTAAATCAACTTTGAGAAGGAAAGATTGATTTTGGCTCATGGTTTTGGGGGTTTCGGCCACGGTCCGCTGGCGCCGTGGCTCTTTTGGTCCGTGGCGTGACAGAAATGTCACGTGGAAAGGTGTGGTAGGGGAGGCTGCTCCCTGCACGGCAGCACGGAGCAGAGCATGGGAACGCCGGGGGAGGTCCTGGGACCAGGCACGGCGCCCACAGCACGCCTCCACGGTCTCTGCTTTCCACCCCAGCTCATCCCCACCGCCACCCGGCAGCACTATCCAGTTAAGATCGCATCCGTGACTCTAACCTGCGGATGAAAGGAAAAGCCCTCCTGACGCAAGCGTGCCTGGCACACGCGCACACACACATTCACGCGGGGATGTGCCTGGCTCATCTCCTGGGCAGCTCTCAGCTGACTACCGAGGTGAACCGTCGTGCAGTGGGAACTGAACGTGGGCAAAGAAGGAGTGATAATTGCACCACTGCTGGGATTGAAGAAAGCAGCAGCAGCGAGGAGCAGACCTGACAGGTACAGTGCAGTTAACCTACGGAATCTGTGGTGATGAAACAGGCGAGGCGAGGGGTCCGGCACGGCCTGGAGAATGAGCTCAAGGACTTCTCCCAGCCAGCGCCGCACAGTTCGATGAGGAACCCCCAAGCAGGGCAGACGGCAGAGCAGCCACCCTCCCCCACTCAGAGGGAAACACGCAGCGCCCGTCAGTCGGCAAATCCGTTGGGCGTGAACTCAGACACACATTCAGGAGCAGAGAGTTGTGTGCCGTGACGAAATCCGATACAGAATGAGCTCTGTCCAACCAGAAGGTGCTGGGAAAACGTTCACAGAAAGTTGATGGTGAGGGTGAGCGCACACGTCACACACACGCACAATTATAAAGACGAATGGTTAAAAGCAAAGGTGGTCGGGAAGGCTAATTGTGCCTTACCGCCTGGAAATTGGAGATCTTTTTTATTATCAAACTTTTGGTTAAAGGGAAATGAAATTAAAAATGAATTTCTGCAAAAACAGCGATTACTTAAAATACTGTAAATGAGAACCTATGGAATGTACCCAAAGAAGAATGGCATTCAGCACTCATTGGTAAGAATAAGAATGTATTAGAAGAATTGCTCAGGTCTACAACCTAAAAGAGCCGCTAAGTGAACTTTAAAGTAGTATAATAAATACTTAATGACACAGGCAAAAATTGAAGGGGCAGAGGATGAGAACTGTGGAATCACTCCACCAGAACACTGGATTTGGGGAAAACTGAACACGACAAACCACTGGTTTTCTTAAGAAAAAAGGAAAGAGTGAATTTATTTTTTAAAAAAAGGAAATGGCAAAGGGAAGAAACTGTGGGAACAGAGGAAAATGCTGAGATCCTGAGGTGACCTAAAGGACGCTGCACTAAAGCATTTGTAAGCTTAGAAGGAATGGGCAGCTTTCCAGGGAACTTTAGGTGGACAAAATTGACCTCATCTGATTAAAAAAAAAAAACCCTGCACACATCAAAGTCCCTAGAAGAAATCAAGTTTTTCCTAGACCTAGGCTAATGTCCACCAGGGGACATTAGTGGCCACGCTTGCCTTGTAGATGGGTCTCACCAGAATACCCCGTGTGTATCCAGTGAGCAAGATCCTGGATATAGGACAGAGATGTACAGACTTAACATGCCAAGAAAGTCCTCATCATTGTTTTTGCATTTAATATTATATGTATATATATTAACTATATTATGCATTTTGTATGTGGTCCAAGACAGTTCCTCTTCACTCAAAAAAGAAAAAAAAAAAACGAAACAAACATAAAGCCCCCAAGGCTCAAAAAATAGTGGGCCACAGGTTGGACGTTCTCAAGGCAGAGCAGTGACAAAATGTTCCATACTGAGACCAAACCTCAACAGACAAAATGAAGACCCAAGAGGACGAAAATCTGTGACACAGAACAAAGTTAGAATGCGGCCACCCTCCCACCTCCAGCAGTGCGGAGCCGGGGACACCCACAGGGAGCGGCGAAAGGCGTCACGCACGCAGACACTGAGTGTGGAGTAAGTGTGGCTTTGCGGTCACGGGCCCAGGGGTGGGGGCCTTTGATAGACGGCACCAGAATATCGGGAAGGTGCTTCTGGAAACACCTGATACCAAATCCACAGGTGATCAGTGAGCCAGGACTGTGCAGCACAGGATTGGTGAGGAAGCCAGCGGAGGAAACAGATTTCTCTTTGGCCTCAAAGTAGAAGAATTTCCAGCTGTGACTCGTGCATGAAAGAAACGGATCGACAGTTTTGACTACACAAAATCAATATTTTTTGGCATGAAAACTGTGAACGTATCAAAAGTCAACCAATTAATTGAAAAGTGCTTGCAATGTGCATTTCAGACAAAGGTCTGACATTCTTTAAAAAGCTCTCAGAAACTGATAATAGAAAACGGGAAAACAGCATACGCAGATTTACAGACGGCGGGAAACCGGAAATGGGGATCGGAAGCGGCGCCACAGGTCCTGAAACTTCGATCCTTCCAGTCAGCCGGAGAAGCCAGGGGCTGGTGGCTGCAATGCAGGTTCCTGGGCCCCACGGAGCCACAGGCGGCCCAGGAACGTGTGTTCACAAGCTTCCCTTCTCCCTGCCAGAGCCACCACATTTGGGTCCTGTGTGTTGGGCACCCGGCACGGGGCTCCCATGTGTGTCCTGTGTGTGCCTGATCTTCAGGAAGAGGGATCTGTCACCCTGGGAATCACACGGCCCCTCCGAGCCTCTCCACAAACCCATTGGCTGGCAGAGGCTTCTCCTAACTCCTGGGGTCTCTTGGGGGACACTCTGGGTCCCTCCGCCACTCCCCACCCCGGAAAAGGAAGGGGGACTTAGGCTCGGTGGGGGTTCTGGGAAGAGGGCTCAGCAGGGTGGGTGACCGTGCCGTCCTCTCCCTGCGGGCACCTGCCGCCCAGGATGGCCTTTATGCTGGGCTCCCGGAGCCAGGCTTTCCAGAGTTGGCTGGTGCAGGCCTGGGGACCTGGGGGAGCCCTGGGGGAATCTGCAGGCTCTGGGCAGGGGAGGTGGCCATGGTCTCCAGCTGGGGTGTCCCCCTCCACCCCAGAGGGCTCCGCCTGCACCCGCCTGACTCTGCCTCGGGGTACGTGCAGAATGGGGGAGTCGGCCGGGCTGATTTGCCGTTTTCGTCGTTTTTGTCCTTGCTGCCGGAAGAGAATTCTAAGTCATCTCGCAGTTGCTGGTAGTTCTCGTCCACACCGTCATCCGTGACAGGCACGTGCAAGGAAACCGCAGAGATTCGATTATACATGGGAACATGTTTTAGTTCAAGCTTTTCTTTGAAATGTTGGGTTGTAGCTCAGCCTGAAGGCACTGGACCGTTATCCCAGCACCTCAGATGGCCGAGGCAGGAGGATCACAAGTTCAAACCCAGCCTGGGCAACTTAGCAACTTAGTTAGCCCAGTCCCAAAAAATAAATAAATAAATAAATAAATGGGCTGGGAATGTAGCTTAGTTTGAAAGCCCTGGGGTCCACCCCTGGTATACCACACACACGCGCAAGCACACACACACAAGCACACGCACGCACGTGCGCACACACACACACACACACACACACACACACACACACACACACAAAGTTGTGTTAGGATAACAAAAGAATTTTCAAGTTCCACTTGAGGGTGTGTTTTGGAAAGTTAACAGGGAACAGGACCAGGATTGCGTGGCCACACTGCCGAGGGCTCTCATGCAGATTTGGGGACCCTGGCTCCCAGGCGTCTCCTGGGGTGGTCAGGTACATCTCCCTCCCAGGTCAGGCATGCCTCCCGCCCAGGTCTCTCCTGGGTGTGGCCGTGGCAGCTGGGCCCTGGGTGCCCACCGAGAGGTCTCTGGGGACACATGCAGTGACAGGGTCAGGACGGGACACTTGTTGTTTTCCGTGAAGAACCTTGGTGACAATGTTGGTTCTGTTCTTTGTGGCGCAAATTTTTTTGATTTCTTTGCCTTCAAAATCTCTTGGACTAGAATCTCATCTTGGGAGAAGCACACGAGGCCATGTCAGAGCCCGTGACGCAGGGCTGAGGTCCTGATGAGCACAGCAGGGACAGAGCATGGGCCCCGGGGACAGGGGCCTGGCCTCTTCTGCAGGACCAGGCCCTGGTGGCAGGCCACGGCCACCCTGAATGACCTTGGCGAGACTGCGCCCTTCCCCGTGTCCTCTGATCATGGCTCCTGCCGTGGTTAGAATCTCGAGGCCCCGTGTTACAGGCTGAGCTCAGGGTGGCCTGTGGGGCAGGGGTGGGACCTCTAAGGGGTGTGGCCTCAGCAAGGTGGGAGGTCTGGTGCTGGGTGCTTGTGGGGCCTGGGTTCCTTCTGCTCCTTGGCTCCCTGGCTGTGAGCTGGGGTTGCCTCTGCTGCCCAGGCCTGGGGCAACAGGCCCAGCCACCGGGGACCAGAACTTCCAGAACTGTGAGCTGGGGTAAACCTGCTGTCTGTATAAGCTGGTGACTTTAGGGGATCTGTCACAGTGACGGGAGGCTGACCCTCCCCGGGGCATGTGGCCGCAGACCTGGCCCCAGACGTCCGCATGATACGATTCTGTCCAAGTTCTGTCCCGTCTCTGTCCCCGTGTGAAAGGCTGTCTCTTCTGTAGCTTTCCCTTTTTGTCTGTGTCCTGTGGCCTCTCCTGCAGGCCCTGGGCTTTGGCCCCGCTCAGTGGGCCGTGCCCTCACAGGGTTTAGTTGGGAGGAGTTCCTATGCACCTGTGACCTTTGGCTGGCCTCTGTAAGGCGGGGGTCTCTCATGGGCTTGGATGACGCTCAGGTGGAGTCGATGGTGTCTCGTTGGGCAGGGGCCCCAGTGGACTCTACATAGGTGGCATCAGGAGCTGCCACCATCCCTACAACACGGCGGTCTTCCTGGACTGGGGCGTGGCTGGCGTGCGCCAAGGGGCCAGCTGGGGACCAGCCTGGCCTGGTGGGGTGGCAGGAGACGAGGCCACCTGCAGGACAGGGACCAAGAGGCCCGGGCCTGAGATAGAAGAGGCCAAGGAGGGTGATGGTGGCAGCACAGCAGCAACTGGTTATTTGTTCCTTTGTTTAGGCAGTTAATCAGCCAATCAGTCAGTTGATTGATCAGCCTGGCACTCACGGCTGCAGCTTTCCAGACAGCCTGCCACTGAGAAGGGCTCACGTCACAGGGCCAGCACCGGTGTCTCCACCGGCCCATACGGCAGCCCCACGGCCCCGCTTTTAGCTCCGTGTAGGTGGGAGGTGAACTTGATCTCCTGACCCCGTGGCAGACGGCCGTGGGCAGAACTCTAGGAGGTGGCCCTCCATGGGGACATTGGTGTGGGCTTGAGGCTCTGCTCCCACCCGGGGACTCGCCATGCCTCGGCCTCCCTAGAGAGAAGGGAGAGGTGGGGCCAGATGGTGACCTGTCCATACGGTGGCTCTGGTCACAAGGACACTCCCAGAAATGACCCATGTTGGAATGGCCAGGAGAGCCAAGCACACACTGGAGTCTGAAGACTCAGTGTGGCAGGGCTGAAAATATCTAATACCTTCATGAGAGTGACATGTTGATGTATGACACTAAACATGTTATTAAAATCAGTGTCCCTGCATCTGTTTAATATGGCTAATAGGTCACCGAACACGTCATCTGTGGCTGGCATTCTATCTCGGAAGGACAGTGTGACCACATCAGTGGCCCCAACTCACTGCGTGTTGGCCCCACCTGGAACATTTTATACCAGGTGGACAGCATGGTCAGATCAGCAGTCCCCACCCCACCGATGTCCAGTCCCAAAGGAGCGTTCTGTCTTGGGCGGACAGTGTGTCACGCCAGTGGTCCCACACTATGCTGAGGGTCAGCCCCACCAGGAACATTCTGTCTTGGGTGGACAGGGTTGTTGGATCCGTGCTTCCCCGCCTTGCTGAACGCCAGCCCTGCCAAGAGCAGTTAATCTCAGGTAGGCAGCATGGTGAGGTCAGTTGTCACCCATTGCGTTAAAAGTCTGACACGTAAGCCATTTGGAGCATTCTCTCTCCAGTGGACAATGCGGTCGCATAAGTGGTCCCTGCTATGGTTTGGATCTTGAGTGTCCCCCAAAAGCCTGATGTGTTTTGAACTGTGCGTTATTGGAGGCAG
The DNA here is from genome assembly GCA_004027205.1 of Ctenodactylus gundi. Classification (NCBI taxonomy): domain Eukaryota; kingdom Metazoa; phylum Chordata; class Mammalia; order Rodentia; family Ctenodactylidae; genus Ctenodactylus; species Ctenodactylus gundi. The sequence goes on from PVKB01001605.1 coordinate 6,239, forward strand.
GGCCGGCTGGAAGGGACAGTTGCCTGGGCTTTGACCTGGAGAGATTGCTTCAAGGTGTTGAGGTTGGGGTTGCCCAACGCAGAGTTTTCGGGCGTGTGTTGTTGATCTGTAGGCTGTGGGCCATGGGCCACGAAGGACGGAGAAAGCACCCACCCTGGGGTGCGGAGGAGATTAGCAGCTTGAAGTAATTAGAGAAAGGGAGCTTTGTTACGGCTTCTTCCTGAGAGGGCCCTAGCCTTTGCCTGGCGCGTCAGGTTCACGGTCTCCTGTCCGCAATGGGGCGCGCAGCTCTCCCGCCGCCGTCTCTGCCGCATACCGGCTGCCCCGTGAATGGACTGTGTGGCTGAGAGGCCTTCTGAAGCTGTGAGCTACGGAAATCTTTGCTCTCTTAAATCGTGGGTGTTGGGTGTTTTGTCACAGCCACGGATAAGTAGCTGAGAGGGTCCCCGACAGCGCTGACCTTCGGGCCCACCCCGAGCACTTTGTCTCAGGCAGATAGTGCAGTCGCAACTGTGGCACCCATTCAACTGAGCATCTGCCCCCCCTGGAACATTCTGTCCGGTGGGTTGCCTGCCCCCACCTGTTGTCCCCCACTCCACTAGCATCTGTTCCACCTGGAGCTTTCCCTCTCTGGAGGACGCTGCGGTCACATCTGTGGTTCCTGCTCCACTTAGTGTCCACCCCACCAGAAACATTCTAGCTTGGTGGACAGCGTGGTCAGGTAAGGAAATGGCGTGCCAGAGGCACAGGAAAGGAAGGGCTCTGCCTGCCCGGCAGCTGGGGCCACAGAGGGCGGGAGCTGCTGGGGACCCGGCATGCCCTTCTCTCCGTGTTGGCGATGACCCTTCCAGCCGGCCTGCCCTGCCATCCCGCTCCGTGGCACATTCGCCCGCGGGTGAGTCCACTGCCGCCTGCAGTGCCCGGATCTTGTCACCTCCAAACACAGGAGGCTCTGGAAGGACGTTTTATCTCGAGATCATCGCCTTTGTCTGTCGTGATCTGTTGGGAGGTTGGCTCTGATTGGTTGGCACTGAAACCTGGGTCTATGCAAATGTGATTCTGGCCTCAAACAAATCCGTTCCTCCCAGGTGTGCGACTCCTAACAGATCAAATCTGAAAACAGCCAGTAGCGATCTCCTACCACCCAGAGACCATCAGGTGTGAACTGTGGGGCGTTTCTTACCACACACACCACTCAATTCTTGGTCTTTTGAGTAGTTTGACTCTCCAGTGGCTGGACCTACAAGGTCGTAAGAGCCATGTAGCTTACCAGCAGCTCTCAGTTCTGCTGTACTTCCTCGTGGATGTGATTTGAGGGAGCTTACCAGCCTGGCCCAGACCAAGGAGCCTGTGGCAGCCCAGCCCCTCTGAGAGCTGAGACGCCTGAGACGTCCACTGCACCTGGGGCCAGTCCCTCAGACATCACGCGAGAGGGGCTGAGCCGCTGTTTGTCCAGAGGCCTGGCATCCTGGTCACAGGGGTCGCCTCATGGATGACACTAATGAGTCTCAGGTCCAGGGGGCTTGTGCAGAGGCAGAAGGCCAAGTACTTTCTTTTGTAAAAAGCGTGACACTTTCACCAATTTATAAGATAATAAAATTAATGGGATCCCACCCGGCCTTGAATTCCACCTAAGCAACCCAGAGCCTTGCTCGGCGTGGACAACAGGAGAGACCAGTGCTCAGCCCTGGCGAGGCGCCGCCTACCTCAGCTAGCCAAATGTTTTCCTGGTCTTGCCCCAGGGTCCTCATCAACACTGACCCCGTACCCTGGGTGGAGCCCTGACCCGGGTGGCCTGATTCACAGTGACCCACATGAAGAACTCGCTGGAATTCCAGGGTGCGGAGTTTATCTTCGAACACAGTGGTTCCTACCATGACGGCACCTGAGTGCCTAGACATGTGACATGGAGAGGCAAGCGGGCTGAGCGGCTGTCTGCGGCTTCTGTTGGGGGCCGGGAGGCTGCGCACACTGGCCATCGAAGTCCCTTCTTTCCTGAGTGAAGCGCTCCAGGTGGTCCTCCTGCAGCTGAGGCACAGAGTCTCAGGTTGGGCTGACGGTCCAGATGTGGTGCCCTCAGGCCCAGGGCCACCTGATCTGCGCACTCAGTGACCGGGACGCGGGGTCAGTTCTGGGAGCCGTTTCTCCTCCGTGGCCTCTGAGGCTGCTCCTCCCTCTGGCGCCGGCTCCTCTTCCTCAGACGGGACTGTGGTATCTCATCCCGGAGCCTGTCCTGGACCCAGGTCCCAGCTGGCTTGCCCCCCAAATCCCACTGAGGGCACCCCAAGGAGGGGAGGCCTTGCGGCTCCTCTGTGAGAAGTTGACACAGCAGATTTTCAGATGGCCGCCATGACGGCAATCTGCATACCAATGGCCCGTCTGCAGGCGGCAGGACGGTGGGGGACGCGGAGACAGGTCTGTGCGGAAGACAGCCGCCTCCAGGAGGCTGACCTCAGGGAACAAAGGACCCGGCAGCAGCTCTGCAGTTCTCGAGGACTGCACGCAGAGAGAATGGGGACAGCTGTGCTGTGCCAGCTCCGTGTTAAAAATATTCCCTCCATGGAGAGTCTGCGCCCTTCCCAGTGAGCGCATGGGTGAGGTGACTGCAAACATGGGTGACCCCAACATCTGCTTGGGGGTCAGTGTGCAAGGTCCGGTGAGGCGGCCTCAATGTGTTTCCCTGTGCCACCACCTTTCCAGTCACAGTTTGTAAATGGTCCACCGGGCCAGGGCACCCACCACCCTACAGGTGCATGAGTGGTGGGTTGTGGCTCTCCGAGTACCCGCGACTGGGCTCTGAGTTTGCTCTGGTGGATCTGGGGCTGCAGGGCCACGTCCTCCTTCCTCACCAGGGCCCTGCCAGCTGCTGGCTTGGCACCTCCTGTGGAGACCCGTGCCCTGTCGCTGGAACAGCTTAGCTGCCTGCAGCAGGAAGGGTGCAGGATCCACCTCTGTGTGGGCCGAGAGAGCTATTGGTAGCTTGTCCTTCAAAGCAGTGGCTGGCCCAGAGCCAGCAGTGCCAACCACGTGCCTCGTGCCTCGCCAAATAGCTCGTTCCCCAGGGTGGCGGGGTTAACGGGCTTGGTCTGCACACAGTATTGCCGTAATTCCAGCGGTTTTCTTTGTACCACCAATGGAAAGTTGTATCCCAACGAGGCGGTAACTGCAACATTTCTAAAGCTTCATTCTCACTGCTTTTATTCTAATGTGGACTTCAAATTGACTGAAAATCATAAAAGTCCAAAAAGAAAAAAAAAAGGAGGCCTCAGGGATCACTGAGGTTCCCAGGGTCTTGAGCTGAGAGACCTCCCGGCCGCCTGGGACCACGGGCGTGTTAGCCGGCAGCCGGGCGTGTGAGGTCGCTCCCTCTTTCTGCGGAGGCCCTGCCCTCGGCTCTGCCTCTGCTTTCTCAGGGCGAGCGACAGCCCTGTGGCCAGCTCACTGGGAATCCCTGCGTCTCAGCCCGGCCATCTGTCCGCCTGACCAATCCCTGCCCTCGCTGCCCTGTGCTGCCTCAGGAGAACCCTCCGTGCGGACTCCCGCAGCCGCTGCGTCCACCGGCACCTCGACCCTCAGATGCAGATCTCCTTGTCCTTACATTCCGGGTTAAAGCCCTTGGTAGCCGCGCCTTCCTCGTCTAAACTTTATTATCTCTGTCTGCCAACCTCCGTGGGGCAGGGGTGTCTGTGAAGGGGATCCTCCTCCTGTTCTCTGGGCCTCTCCCAGGAGACCCCAGTGAATTCCTCTGGAGCCAGGTTGCCCGCTCACCTGCCGGACTCAATGATCCCCGCGGCCAGTGGATGTTGCGGAGGCTGGACCCGAGTCCTGAGACGCCGAGGGCTCCGGTGAGGGGGGAGACCTGGGCTGCTTCAGCTCTGCTCTGAAGCTGTTGTGTTTTAGATCTGGAGTGTCCCCCAGGGGCATCAAGTATCTGGGAGGAGCTCGGTCATGGGGTTAGTTGGACCACCTGATTTAGCCCCGTGGTGACGTCCTGTGCTGGCGAGGGGTGGGCCGCGGGGCACGTGGCCTGGAGGGTACATGTTCTCAGCCGAGATCCTTCTCTCTCTCTGCTTCTTGGCCATGATGGACGAGCAGCTGGCCTGTGTCAGGCTGTCCTGCCAGGCCCTTCCGCACTGCCAGGAGACCTTGAACGGACCGACACCTTTGAGCAGTGACTTAAGTCTCTCTTCCCCTGAGCTGTGTCAGGAACTGGGTCCCAGCTGCTGGAAGGCGATGAGGCGGGGGTGGACTTTCCTGCTGCCCGTCAGTCTCTGTGTCTCAATGTGACAGTCCCCTTCCCATGGATGTCCGGCTGCTGAAACCCTTCCGTGGAGTCCAGTTAGGGGCGCTACTAGCTGGCTTCCTTTCTTGGTTGTGTGGGTTGCAAGGGACGTGGTGCTCTGCGGATCCTGTGGCCTCCCCGAGCCCTGTCCCCAGCTCCGCGCCTTCCCCTGCCTCCGTTCCTCTCTGTCCCTACTGGCAGTGCCTTGAGGGCTCTGGGCCTTCCTCACTGACCCTCCTGTCTCAGTGTCCGGTTCCATATGCTCTTTGAACTTCAGGCCTGTACCCTGTTGGAGACACTTGAGGGACTCCAGGACCCTCAGAGCCAGCATCTGTAGCTGAACCAGGCCAAGCGGAGGTAGCCAGGACATCCCACGTGCGTGGCTGCCCGTGGCCACTTGCCCAAACTGGCACCCACACTCTCAAGGGTCATGCACAGGGCAAATGAAAATGTGGAAAGCTGCCCTGAAGATACCCTCTGATTAAGTAAACTCAATGCACCCATTTTTGACAGAAAATAATATATATAAAAAACTATGTATTATTTTTATGGGTCATAAAAGTATAAAGGGGAGATGAGCCAGTTTTGTGTTATTGCTTGGCCTGCTTCGCGGCTAGGTGCTAGGACGGGTGTCGTAAGACCTCCGTGGGTGCATGCTGTGAACCTGGGGTCGTTTTCTATTTCTGGATTGCTGGACCACAAAGTTAGCTTGTAAAAGCTCATAAAGGGTTTTACTCAAATTGTCTAGGAGAAAACTAAGTGCTTGTGTAAGTTAAATATTCCCAGAGCTACCAGAAATCTAAGTTCCCAAGTTCCCATCGTCTCTTGGTCAATGAGCTAGTTTGGAATTGTGGGTTCCATTAGACAGGCAGGTCAGCAGTGCTGTTCCCTGCGACCTGTTCTCTTGGGCTGCAGTAACTAACGAGGAGGTAACACGGGGTAGTAACTGGCTTCATTTGGTGCTGCAGAATGTTTGCCTGAACATAGTTTCTAAAGATCTTGAAGTTATGATGAGCTAAATAAGAATGACTGAGATGTCTGCGATCACTACTCATGCCTGAGTTGCTCTGAGTCGCTCCGTGATTACGTAGAAAGAGGGCCTTTACCTGTTAGCAAGAGAACATCTCATGTGAGATGAGATGCCTGGGAATAACGTACTCCCCAAAACAGGAGAGGGGGGGGAAGAGAGAGAGAGAGAGAGAGAGAGAGAGAGAGAGAGAGAGAGAGAGAGAGAGGAGTAACACTTGTGCAGTTATTGGGCATGAGGGAGGCCCTGATATTCTCTCTCTGTTTTAGAGGAAAATTCCCAGAATAAAAACGAAAATACATGACGTAGCATCCTGGACTTTACAGGGCATTAGACGCGAAACCCGGTCACCTTCCCTCACACACTCTTACATGTGGATAGAGGGAGAGGGTAGCACAGGAGGGGTGGCCTCCCTTGGCTCGGGCCCTCAGGACCCCTCTGCCCATCTCCACGGGACTCTACCTGAGGCGGTAGTTCGGGAGCGCAGCTCAGTTTCTTGCCAGCTGTGCGCAGGAGGACCAAGGCGAGGACCCCCGCTGCGCCGCTAGCTGCCATGCCCCCTCAGGCTGAGGGAGGACAAGCTTCCCTTGGTCTCCACGATACATAGAATGTCAGGGACGATGACGGAACCAGGAGGGAGCCGCAGTCATGCCCATTGTTGGGGTCAGAGATGTGACATCACAGGCAGGAAGTGAGATGGGACCGTGGCGCATGTTGGACTTGCGCTGCCTCGTGGAGTCAGGCATGTACTGGGTTCATGCTCAGGCTGGGGGCCATTGCTGCGAGTTCCTGAGACCTCTGAAATTTTGGTGTCGTAAAAGCGGGCTGAGGGCCCGGGATGGACGCAGACACAGTCTGTGCTCCCAGGCCAAGAACCTGGATGCTTCAGCCCCTTGGGAAGTGACGACCACAAGTCCTCGTGCCCGCTGAAGGCCCCTCTGTAAGCAGGGTGCTGCTGGTTTCTTCCTGGTAAGAAAACAGTATAGGCTCTGAGAGGGGGTGGGGGAGCGCAGTAGAGAAGGGGACCAGAGCCCAATTCCAAATTGATGAGCAGAGACTGGGGACAGGATGACAAAGAGGAGGAGGAAGAGAAGACGGAGCCGTACCTGGCCCTCAGCCTGCTGCTCGTGACAGTAGGACTCCAGCCTTTATTGCCAGAACACCTGGTATCCACAGTCTAAGGCGGGAAAGGCTTGTTCTAGCTCAGTTTCAGAACTTTTCAGTTCGTTCATGAGCGGCTGGTAATACTGGAAGCACGTGGCAGAGGCTTAGCTCTTCATAGCGTGGCAGACGGAAGCAAGTCATTGAGGAAGGGCAGACCTAGCACAGCCCTTCCAGGTCATGTCCCAGTGTGGTGGTCTGGATCTGGAGTGTCCCCCCAACGCCTCATTTCCCTTGGGCACTGTGTGGGGTTGGGAGGCGGGGCCTGGCTGGAAGGGGCGAGTGCCGGTTCCGCCCTTTCTCCCAGTTTTTCTACCAAGTTGTGAGGGTCCCCGTCTCCTGGAGCACCAGCTCCAGCCCCACCGTGTGATTCCGCCATTTTCCAGCCATCCCCCTTGAGCGCACTGAGACCTTCTGAAGCTGTGAGCAACAGTACATCTTTCCTCCCCCAATCATGGACGTTGGGTATTGAGTCACAGCGACTGCAAGTAACCAAGAAACCCAGTGATCTGGCCCTTCTGGGTTAAGCACCAGCGATCTGCCTCTTCCAGGTCACACGACCACTGATGTGCCACACAGCTGTAATCTATGGCATGCCCCTAATCTACCACAGGCCTGTAATCTATGATCGGCCACAGATCTGTCTTCTACCGCACACTCCATCCGCCTCTTCCGACCAAGCTCCACTTTTAACGGCACACGGAATCCACAGGTAATCTACACCATGCAAGTACATGTGGCTTTTCGGGGACACTCCAGATCTGCACTGCAGCATGAGGTGTGATAAAGGCTGCAGCACGTCCTGCTGGTGAGCCCCCACCGGGGGCGATGTGTCCTCGTCCTCCTCCGTCGGTGGACCCGGCACCATGAGACGTCTGGCTCCTCCCCAAAGTCTAAGTGACCATGAAAAGTTTCCAATCCTTCCAGGATGTGGCGACAGCCGTGACAGGGCCATGGAGACACCAGGGAAGAGGGCTTCCCGGGGAGCAAGGGTGCTGGGCCAGGGGGACTCACGGCAATGCGTCTTTTACTGTGGCCGAACTTAGAGCGTAAACATTGGCTGTCTTTTGGGTCACATCTCGCAGTGATGCCACGAGAAGGCCTGTGGAGCTCAGCGCCGCAGGCACAAAGCTCCGGCTCAGTCCCGCTTGGGCTCACAGGGCAGGCACAGGCTGGCTGTGCTTGCGTGGCCTTTCTCATCCACCCTGGCCTTTCCCAGCTCTCGGTGGGGTGACCAGACAAGCAGGCGGGGGGCATCTGTCCTGAGGCTGGCTTAGATGCATTCTCACAGCTGCGCCCGGGAAGATGTACACTCGCCCACGCAGCTGCGTGGCCCTGCCTTCTGCCCACATACAGCGAGCCCAGGGCTAGGGTTGGGCAGAGCTCTGTCTGCAGGTGGGAAAAGCAGGGCGTAGCTGGGGTTGGGTAGGTGCTATGGTTTGGATCTTGAGTGTCCCCCAAAAAACTCATGTATTTGGAACTGTGTGATTTTCGGAGGTAAGGCCCGGCTGGAAGAGGCAGGTGTTTAAGGTTTTGCCTGGAGGGATAGTCAATTTGTTTAGACTGGGGAAGGCCGAGGGCAGAGATTTCAGGTGTTGGTTTTTGATTTGTGGGCCGGAGGCTAGGGAGGGGCAACAGGCAGCGCAAAGTACTTAGGAAGGAAGAGGAGGCGTCGTTGCAGCTTCTTCCTGGGGGAGCCCCGGGCCGGCTCCTGCTTTGCTTGGCTTGTGTCCGTAATGGGCTGAGCAGCTCTCCTGCCTGTGCCGTGGGCCGTCAACGTGGCCAACTGCCCCACGAATGGACTGTGCCCGTGAGAGGCCTTCTGGGACTGTAGGCTACCTAAATCTTTCCTCCCTTAACTCATAGATGTCAGATATTTTGTCACAGTACCAAGAAAGTAATTAAGACAGTGGGGCCCTTCCTGCACTGGCTCCACCCACGGCTTTGTTGTGTGGTCCAGTGTGCGTGTGAGTGGCTTGAGCTGTGGTGACAGAGTACCCCAGGCACAGACCTCTGTCCCCGAGCTGTGAGGCTGGCAAACACATGTCACAGTCCTGGCTGAGTCTGTCCTGTGTGGCCTGTGGTTGGCCCAGACAAGCTTCTTCCAGGGATGGGAATCCATCCTGGAGCCCCACCTCCTGGCCTCGTCTAAACCCAATGGTCTCCCCAGGCCCCTCACCCAAGTATGCCCCGGGGGCGAGATCTAAATCCCGTGGATTCGGGGGCACGTGACGCGTGGTTCACAGGAGTGAGGCAGGGCTTGGAGGGTGACTTGGTTTTGGCTGTCCAAAGTCCTTGCCAGGCCTTTACTCCGGGGCTGTAAAGCCCCTCCCTCGGGTCAGCGTTCTGGGATGTGTGGTGCCCTCTTGTCCCCGTGGTGGCTCAGTGAGAGCCTGGGGTCTCCAGGTACCAGTGGCCACTGAACTCGGGTTTCAGAGCTTGGCGGGTCTCACTTGGCTTGGAGCGGCATGGCTGGGGTGCTGCTGGCCCGGAACTCTGCCCTCATTCCCACCCACCTCCCCTGCCCCTGCCAGCCCGCAGCAGCTCACACCCTTGCCTGCTCCCAGGCCAACCCCACCCGACGCCAGCTCTCGGCCCTGGCTGCTCCAGGCACATCTGACGGACTGCCCGTCCCCTGCCTCTGCCTGGACCCTCCACGGCCCTTCACCCGAGGAGCTCCGTTGCCAGGTCTGTCCCAGCGTTCTCACTGCCTCCAAGGCCCGGCTGTTGGCTAGTGGCACCATGACTCCCTACTTACCAACGGGACCCGGGAGGCTCTGTGTGCCCCTGCTGACAAGCTGGGTGCAGCCCCAGAGTTTGGGGATTCTGGCGGGGCAGACTGGGGCGCACGTGGACCACAGAGCAAGCCCATGGAGCAGCCCCGCGTGGTCGCCCAGGGCAGCGCTAGCGGCCTGGAAGGCTGAGGTCCTTGGTCAGAGCCGGAGCTCCACAGGGGCCCACAGGAGGGTTGTCTGCACAGACCAGCTCAGCTGCTGGCCAGCCTGGGGACTCCGGAGGTTCCCCCCAGGGAGTCCAAGGGCTGGTGACGAAAGAGGGATGGGGGAGGGGGTGCTGCATCTTCTGGGGAAGTGACAGGGCAGGTTTACCTGGGTGGGGACATCCTCGCCACGTCTCGGTACCCACCCGTCCATCCGTCCGTCCGTCCTTCCTGCCACGTCTTTTCAGTGCACACGTTTTCTAAGAGGATGCAGGTTCCATGTTGCTGCAATAGGAAATTAGACAAGTTGCGAATCTCTCCAGCTGACCGCACCCGTCTTCCGGCCAGCCGTGGCTGGCCCACGCCGCGGCTGAGGCCCTTGCGGCAGCCACCCTGCCTGGCTGCGGCCGGGCGCTCACGGCAGCGGGCCGCGTGTTCAGGCTCTTCTTACACTGGTGTCTTGAGTTCCGTTAGAAGCCTGATGCTGCTTTAAGGCAAAATCAGGCTGAGGCTGCTGCGGCACAGGTGTCGTCCCAGCACTCTGGGAGGCTGAGGCAGGAGGACCACCCGTTGGAGCCCAGCCTGGGTGAGAACCTGTCTCCACAATAGTGAAATAGCAAGGCTGGGAATGGAGCTCAGGGTGAAGGCCCTGGGTTCACTTCTTAGTACCACAAAACAGCAGGGCAAACAGAATCAGACGCGATCACGACAGGATGGTCTGAGAGGCGCTTCGCGACGCGGTGGGCTGTTTCTGGCTTGCTGGCATCGGAGTGTTCCCTTACACAAACTTGGCTCTGGGGTCGCCGAGCCTTGCAGCCTCAGGAACCGCCGCAGTGGCGTGTCATGAGCTGACGTGTCCACTGCAGGTGTGTGACATACAGATTGCTGCCGTGGGAGACGGGGTCATCTTCTGATGACAGCAGGAAGGCTGCTTCCTTCGGAGGTTAGGGGTGACCGGACACGTGGGTGACAGATCGCGCGCAGGGCCGGAGCATGCATTCAGGGGGTCTGCGGCGCTGCACGAGGCGGCCCCTACCTCCACGTATCAGCACCCTGCCCCGTCTGTGCAGGGCGAGGTCTGTCACAGAGACCAAAGGTGACCAAGGGTGGACACAGGGAATCTTTAACCTCTGGGTCACGTGATCTGAAGGTTCAAAGTCCACCCCAGGCCCTTTATGTCCACACCATGCCAGTCCTGCACTAGGAGTGGCTCTTCCAGAGAGTCAGTGCCACAGGAGGGCCCATGTTCTCGCCTGTCCGTATGCCGCCTAAGACGGGCATCAGACGCTCCTGGGCGCCTGCGTGGGGCGTGGGGGGTGAAAGCAGAGGCTTTGGTGCCATTTTGAAAGGGGACAGTGCTGGTGAATGACAAAGAAGAGAACATCGGGCTGCACCCCATAGTCAATGCACCGCAGCCCAGCCAAAGAGCGTCTGGTGATCCCTCCCCTGCTGGCTGCTGTGGCCGCGTGGGAAGGCCACTTGTGTTATACTTAGCCCTGGGGTGTGGGATGAGCCTTTCCCGGCAGTGAATCGGCAAGGCTTTTCGAACACTGAAGTCCTCGACTGGCAGAGACGCGAGGGACTGCGCGTGCGCAGCCGTGGCTCCTCTAGGTGGTGCGTGTGCTCCTGTAGGTGTGACCGGATGGGCGAGTACACAGCCCTGCAGGTGGCGGTGAGACTAGACAGACATGCATGCTCTTGTATGGCACTGTGTGACCAGATGGATGTCTGCACGCTCCTATGTGTGACCATGTCACTCGTGTAAAGAGATTTTTGGCTGGAATCTGTCATTTTGCAGTGATATTTTATTTCCCGTGTGGTTGGACTCCCTTCCACAGACCCAAGTTTTAACCTGGAGTCATTCTTTGAGGCACCCAGCGCCGCCCTGGCCATCCAATATTCCTAAGTTCTGGAGACCCAGGTCCCTTCAGGCAGAGCACGCTTCCCACAGCAGTCACATGTTCTGTTTCTCACACGCGTGTATCTGGTCATTGGCTCCCATTGTTTGTTGGTGTGTACATAACCCACGTGCACTGGCTACCCTGAAGATTTTGTGCACGTGTCTGTCACAACTACCTCACGGTCCCTTCTCCCGGCCAAGCCCCTGCTGGTCCCTCAGGCCCTTCAACCCCCTCATTCTCATTTGGCTCAATATTCTGGGTTTCTCATGTTAGGGAAACCACGTGATACGTGTCCTTCTGCGTTTGACTCACTTTGCTAAGCATGACAGTCTTGGGTTGTGTCCATTTACCTAAAAAAGCCTGGAATTTATCTGTCTTCATGGAAGTGTAATGCTCCGTCGTGTACCAGTCCCACAGTTTCTGCATCGGTTGGTCGCTTGGGCACGGGTCCGTCTCCCACAGCGTAGCTGCGGCTGAGCATGGGTGAGCCTGTACCTCGGTTATACGCGGCTTTTGCCTGTCTTGGAAAGATGTCGAAGGAGGTGTCGCTCGCCTGAGTGGAATGTTTGTTTTCAGCCTTTGGGGGTCTCCATACTCCTCTCCCTGGTGGCTGTATCAGCTTACAGCCCCGGCAGCAAGGTGAAGGCTTCCCTGTTCACCGCAGCCTCGCCAGCACCGGTTGCTTCTTGACATGTTACGTTTTCAGCGGGGTGTGGTGATGTCTTCACAGTGCTTTGGTGTGCATTTCTCTAAAGGCTAAGGATGTCGTACAAGTCACTGATTTTCTATACATAGCACACTCACTGTCACAGGTGTGCACACCAGGAACACACAGACACACTCGTGCAGATGTGGACATACATTCGTGCACCTCACACACACGCAAGGCACTTTTTCCATTTCTCTTAACCCCAAGTGCTCCCTGAGCTGTCTCCTTGCCCTGGCTCCCCCGCCCTTTCCTGTTCTCCGTGGGCTGAGATCCTGACCTCTGAGGTCACGGGTGGGGGTGGAATGGCCTGTTGCTTGAAGCTCACAGAGCCGTTCCGCCATCTCCAGAATCCCAGTAGGTCAGGAGGTGGCCCTGGGCACCTGTGAGTGGTGCAGGGGCCAGCGAAGACGCTCCTCCTGGATTCAGGAGAGGAGGCTGCGGCCGAGGGGACGCTGGGCTCGGCACCCACTGCTTTGCCGACAGAACCTATTTTCGGTAGCAGTACAGGGCAGCCGGGGGTCGCGGCTTTGGGGCTGCACAGGGGCGCGGGACGTCGCCTCCCCTCTGTGAGCCTCTCTCACCCCCCTGCTCTCGGCTCAGGTTGGCCGGTGCCCCTGGGAGCAGCGGGAACGCTGTAGTTCCGAGAATCAACCATAGGTGGCGACACAGTACGTGGCCTGGCCGCGGCTGGCGCCTCACGTGGGTCCAGCCATCAGAGAATTCTTCCTTCACCTGAAGTGCTGTTAGTGAAGTTCACTCAAAACTAGTGCTTTGGCAAGGATAACATATTAATAAAGGACAGCTGCAGACGCCAACAACCTAATTAATATAGAAAATGTCTTTGGAAGGAAGTTGCCAGGCCTAACAGTCGGGCAAAGAGGTCAGCACAGGGCTCAAGTGGGCGCTCCTTGGGGACTGTTGGAATGGCTGTGCTGGGGGGGGGGGGTGGCCCCGAGGTTGCCTGGCTTCCAGGCCCTCTCCTGAACCCCAGACTCACCTGGGACTACAGCACCTAAAAACTCATCACGGGAGTCCTGGTGGGAGTCAGCTGGGAAGTGGTTGGATGCCAGAAACGGCTCAATTTTGGCCCTGTCATCCCAGCACTCTGGGAGGCTGAGGCAGGAGGATCACAAGTTCAAGCCCAGCCTGGGTAACATAGAGACTTAACAAGACCCTGTCTAAAAATCAAATCTAAAAAGTGGGATTGAGGGTATAGCTTAATATGAAAGCTCTGGGCTTTACCCCCAGTTTAACACACAGAGAGAGGGGGAGACAGGTGTGTGTGTCGGGGGAGGGGAGAGGACACTTAGACAATTCTGCACTATCTCATCTGGGTCTAGTAGTCCTGGGGGGTGAGCGGGCCACATCCATCGTCCCTCTTAGTAGACCTGGCCATTAACCTCTGCCCGCAGAAGTCACAGGACTCCATCAGGGGCCCCGACCCCGGAGGCGGAGCTGCTCAGAGTCTGCAGCTGGCTCAGGGTTCCAGGCAGACTTGCCCACACAAAGAGACCTGTGGTGTAATCCAGTCCTCTAGCTTTGATTTCTTTTCTATTGATTTGCCGAGGTACATTTAATTTCGTGTCTGGGCGACGCTGACCTGGTCGTCCGGGGCAGCTCTGTGGGGAGGAGGCCGCTGGAGAGTGGGCTGGGAAGAGCCGCACGGTTCCCACCGGGAGAGGAGTCAAGAGCTAATTGCGTTTCAAGATCGGATGCGTGCCGAGCGCGGCAAGGCCTGGGCCGACGCCACGGTGTGCGGATCAGGCCCGGCACCTGGGACGTGTATGCCGGCACGGTTCTTCCGGGCGTCCCGGGCACAGGGGCCAGGGATGCAGCGCCCACGGGGCACGGAGGTGAGTGCGGCTCGCGGCTCGGTGCTCACGGAGGGCAGCGGGCGCTTGTGCACGTGTCTCTTGTTGTGTTTTTGTGGAATGTTAGTCCTCGCATGTCAACTGTGTTGGGTCCAGAACCGCTGAGCGGGAGAGCAGCTCTCGCCGTGGGGGAGTCTGGGGAGGCCCGGTGGGGTGGCCCTGGGGTCTGTGGCTCCGGTCTCGTCTCCTCTGGCCCTGCTCTGCTTCCCAGCTCCGTGACCTGAGCGGCTTCTCCTCTCTGCAGTCTTCTGCCGTGGCATTCTGCCTTGGACATTTCCTGAAACTGTGAGCCAAGTGAAACCTCCCTGCTCTAAGGCGTGAGCACCAGGGCTGTGTCCGAGGCGGGAGTGCTGGCCACCGCAGGGCAAGCCGACACAGCCCAAAGCGCTTGCTTCAGACTTCCCCGGGGCATCACTTCCTGGGGCTAGGACTGGATGAGCCTACGTGGGCCCACGGGAGGGCTGCTCTCCAGGCCTTCCTACCAGACGGGGTGTCCAGGCCGCACCCGGCGCCCCCGCAGGACGGCCAGCCTGCCTGCTCGGGGCGAGCGCAGCCCCACAGAGTGTCGCGACTCAGTGAGCTCTGTGAGTGCGGATCTACCTTCTGGAACACTCTTCAAGGGCGTTTCTTGTTTTGTTTTGTTTTTTAATGTGAAAGTTTTAAAACTTTTACTTTGAAGGGCAGGAAATTCCACCAGAGCTTGGTTTGTTAAGATGCCTTTCTCTGCCGTGCGAGTACCCCACGAGGAGCTGTCATTTGGGCATCCTGTGTCTGTGAGGACAGCCGGGTCCTGTCCACTGGCCGCCCCTTGCTGGCCCCTGCTCTGGCGGAGCCTGGCGTGGGCGCTGCTGTGTCCCAGGTCTCAGGATGCTGCTCCTCTCTGAGTTGTCCACTGCGGCCCCGGTCGTGACTGGGATGGAGGGAGGGGAAGGGGTAGGACGGGTGTCGGGAGGGAGAGCTGAGTGGAACCGGCCGGGCTGGGAGAAGGACGAAGGTGGCATATGTGAGTCCTGGCACCCAGCTGACTCTGTGGTCTGTGCCTGTCCCCCAGATTCGTAGGCTGAAACCCTCATCCCAAAGTGATGATGATTGGGAGGTAGTGAGACTGAAGGTGATTTGGATCAGGTTAGGTAGGAGGTGGTCCCCGTGAGGGAGGCTAGTGTCCGTGGAAAAGCAGCCCCAGAGCGCCCCTGCTCCCCTGCAGGGGTGCACAGTTCACCCAGAGGTGCCGCCTCTGGTTCACCCATCAAGCTGCCGCCGGTCCTGGCTCTGCGATTCCTTAAGCCCAGGTTTTTTCCCCCAGAGCTGTGAGCGGTAACTGCACACATACCACGGGTCATGGGGTTTGGTCACGGAATCCCAGGCAGGTGGCAAGGCAGTGAGTCTCCAGCCTCGGAGCCCGGGGTGGGGAATGGTACTCAAGCCAGCACCCTGACTGGGGGATGCCAGGTCAGGATGCTGGTTCTGGTACTTCAGTGTCTACCAGAACCTGCCCGTTGCTGCCCTACCCCCTGTAACTCCTGTGAGGTGCCGCCCGTGGTGGGCAAGACCCTGCCCGATGGACCCGCAGCCACCATTAGTGGCCCACTGGCCTGTGTGCTCTCTCACTGTCCCCCCAGGCAACTCCTTGTGGCAGGGGTAGGGACCATCATGCCCTGGGGACAGGCAAATGCCTGCATTTAAACACTCTGGGATCCCAGGCAAGGAGCCAAGCTCCTGTGCCTCAGTCTCCCCGACTGTCAGCACAGTCTCTGTGTGGAGCCCCTGCGGAGGCTTCAGCAGCAGGCCAGCAGGGATGTTGGGGGCCACACCGTGTGGCCCCCTCACATCCTGGCCCTGTACCTCCATAGGTCTGCTGAGGCAGCGAGGTCGCCAGGTGGTGTCAGGAAGGAATGCCAAGATGGGTGAGGGAAGGGGCAGGGCCCCGTGTGACTCATTACCGTACCGTGTCGCTTTGCCAACGAGAGAGAGGAGGGCACAACTGCAGAGGGCCGCCCCCTTGAGGGTTGCCATGGCAGCCATGGTGGGGCGCGGGCTTGGCCCGCAGGGGGCCTGGGCAGAGAGGCCCAGTGGGGCCAAGGTCAGAGCCATTTCTCAGGTGCTACTGCCAGCTCAGTGAGCCATAGTCCCCACCCCTGGGACATAAGGCAGGAGCCCCTGGAGTTCCTGCCCTGCCAGCTCCCTGCATGGTCGCTGGGCTGCGATGCTGAACCAGTCTCCACCCAGCTTCCTGTCACTGGTGCAGGTGTTGGTCCCCTTCCCATGGCTCTGAGCGGCTCCTTCTTTTGCCTGGCATTGCAACCACCTGCACCTGGGAGCCCTGCCCCTGGTACCCACTGAGGCACCCAGCCCTTGCCCTGACGTGGAAGGAATGCTGGGAGCTTTGGAGGTGCCGGCCCCCCACCCCAGGACGGCTGCAGCCCCTGGTTCCTCTGCCTGGCTCATTCGCGGCCTGGCAGGCAGCCTGTCCTGGGAGCATTCCAGCGGCTCTTCCCTGCTCCGAGTCTTTCCGTCTGACTCAGATGCCACTGCAAACGTCCCCTGGCCACTTGTGTTACTTCACCCGCTGCCCTCTGGCTTGGTGTCTGGGAGCATTCTGACATTCCTTCCTCTGGGAAGCAGAGCCACCTGCTCTGCACTGGGCTCTGCGGGCCTGGCAAGGTGCTCTCTGTGTCAGAGACATGGTTGGCGGGAGTGTCTGGGTAGAACGCATGTCCAAGGTGAGGCTGGCAAAAAGCTCTGAAGGACCCCACCCTTTGCTGCAAACAGGCGTGTTCGGGATTAGGCACCAGGCTCGGGCTCTCCTCTCTGAACATAGCTGTGCATGAGAGGGCAGCGTGCGCTGGGGGCCGCGCAGGTGTGGCGAGGGCCAGAGCCCGGAGGGCTCTGCACGGAGGTCTCCAGGAGCCCGTGAGCGTCAGCACTGCTGCTGGAGTTTGGGTCAGAGTTCCGGCTCTCTGTCGTGCTGGTGTGACGGGGTCGGGACGTGGGGCCCTGGGACCTGGGAGCCAGCGGCTTTTTGGCCTTGGTTGCTCCTTGCTGCATCTGAGTTACTTGTGTACTTACCACCGGTGCGTGTGTCTCCCGTGGACGGGAGCAGATCTGCCTCCCCAACACGCCACCTGTTAGCTGGGCCTGCACGCACGCCACGCCACGGGGCTGCACTGTCTGCCGCCACGTCCCCCACTGCGTCCCAAGCCAGCACCACTGTCTTTCTTCACTGGTGGAGGCCGGGGCTGGTGTGGCTGGCTGCACCACCGCTCCCGAAAATGGCGCGGCTCCTTCATGGCAGCTGGGAAACTCACCAAAATAGAACACGGCGAAGGAAATTATGTCCGACAGCCTGTGTTTCAATATGGAGGCACCGGGCGTGAGGAGTCACGGAACAGGGTGACGTGGCCAAAGCCTGTGCCTCTTTCAAAGGACCTGTTTGGGCTCATGAGAAGAAATGTCTTTCTCCCCTGACTGCTGGTCAGCACTGCTGGCCGCGAGGAGTCAGAGCTAGGGAAGGAGCGCCCACTGCTACCAGTAGGAGGGCGAGAGGCACCGTGGGCCGGGAGAGCTGAGGACAGCCGATGTGTGACCACCCCTGCCTGGCATGCCACGTGTGCCGCGGGGACTTGGTTTTCTGCCTGGGCCGTGATCTCCCAGGATGGCGAACGGCTCATCGTAAAGCTCAGAAGAACGCAAATACTGACGTCTCTCGAGTCACAAAGTCGCCACATCACTGCGTGACTCTCTGTAGGCTGAGGCTGAGCACCTGGTGCCCTGCGTCCACGGAAGACAGCAGAGCCAGGCTTGGTGGACGCAGGGTGTCTGCCTACTGCTGTGTGGGTGATTTGGAGCAGCGTGGGGGCCTGGAATGGGGGGTCCCTTCCCTCCATGGGGTCTTGAAGTCCTGGCCTGCCCCCTGGACACACAGTGATCTCAGCCAATGCTGTGAGGATTTCTGGTCCCTCCTTGGGGGAGATCTGGGCCCCGAGGGCTTGTCCGGTCGGCAGCTGCTTCACAGGGACAGCTTCACTGTCCCAGAATGTTTTGCGATGGTCTCTGGATTTGTTGAGCTGCTGAAAGAGGCCATCTTGACCCCCGAGCCACTGCAAGTGCCCAGAAATGGAGGGGAGGTAGGGAGGGAGTTGGTGGGAGGCCTGGGAACTATCCACTGGCCCCGCTGCTCCCTGAGAAGCCGGCAGCCCCTGGATCACCGTGAAGAGGTGGGGTCTTGGACACGTGCTGTGTACCAAGCGCTGACAACCATGCATAGCCACGGGCAACCACGTATAACCACACATAGCCGCGTACAGCCAGGTGCAGCTGCACACAGTGGCACACGGCCACCCATGACTGTGGACAATCATTCCGCTATTTAGAACCACACACAGTCACATACAGCCACTCAGGGCCACGCCACCACTCAGCCACACACAGCCACCTACCGTGCACACAGGCCTGCACTGAGACGTGATGCCAGTGCTTCTGAGCTTGAGGACACGTCCTGGGAGATCCTGGTCAGCAGGTGCCCAGCAGGGCACCGTGGCCCTTGATGGCAGGTGGGACAAGGAGGTGGCCTATGGTGAGGACACTGGACCTGAACTTTAGAACTCACCAACCGATTGAAATCCACACAGGTGAATCCGCCAGCATGAGCTACACCTGCCCCAGAGTTGTAGACACCTGGGAGCGGCGCTTAGATGACGCCCCCAATACACAACTGTTGCCTGGCTGCCGTCCGGGGGCTTGGGGCGTCATGTGCGTCCCACCGGGGTTCAGAGCGCCCGAGAGGCTGACCCCTTATTCCCTGATTAGCCAGGAGCTCTGCAGGGCAGCGTCCAAGGCACAGAGGGACAGGGTGTCATGGTCCAGGCAGTTGCTGCAGGCAGGCTGGGGGATGGCACCCAGCAGATGCCTGGAGAAGCCTCCCTGGAGACCAGAGCACACATGACTACTTTCTAAAACAAACAGAAAACCTCCGGCGAGCAGCGATGCTGTTGGGCCTCGGTCCTTGCCTTAGAGGCGAGACGGTTAAGCCACGTGTCCTCCTTTCTGTACCTCACTGGGGAGCAGGCTTGAAAGCCACCTGTAGATCGGGACGTCCTGGTGGGGACAGTCACCTGCCAGGCTAGTACAGGGGCATCTGCAGCTGCATTCTGTGCAGGGACCCCGCCTGGAGGAGCGGCCCAGGACGGGGTCACAGAGGGGACCCGAGAGAAGGGCTGCGCATGGTGGACCTCTGGGTTTTTGAGAATGGATAAGAAGCCAGATCTTCATGTGAAATGCTCGGATCTTTAGGTGGTTGGTAGGCCCAGTGAGGCTCTCCTTGTGGGTCAGAAAACTCTCAAAGCGTCGACTGTCTGTGGTTGAATTTGTCTCTGTCATCGAAACTGCAGACTCCACAAAGATCCCTGGTTGCAAGTAGCAGCCGGGGGTGGGGGTCAACGGCCAAGAACAAGGGGGGAACAGGAGTGTCCCAGCCTTGGGGGGCTCCCTGAGACGTGGCCCGTGTGCGTACACCTCAGAGCACCTCTTCTTGTCTGCTGCTCCCCTCCGGGAGAGCGGGCAAAGCGACGGGCCCAGTGGGAGCTAGAAACAGGCATGCCGATGTAGCTGGGAAGGCGGAGCCTAGCTGGCGTGGGTCCCGCCCAGCGCTGAGCAGACAAAGAGCTTGGAGTGGTCCTTACTGGACTGGACACCTAACGTCCAGCTTGG
The DNA here is from genome assembly GCA_004027205.1 of Ctenodactylus gundi. Classification (NCBI taxonomy): domain Eukaryota; kingdom Metazoa; phylum Chordata; class Mammalia; order Rodentia; family Ctenodactylidae; genus Ctenodactylus; species Ctenodactylus gundi. The sequence continues at coordinate 25,834 of PVKB01001605.1, forward strand.
TGGAGGAACCCGTCCAGCCTTGCACAAGTGATAGAAATCCAGGTTCTCCTCTGTGTGTATCTGTCTGTTTCTAGTACTGGGGACAGACTCTAGCGCCTTCGTGTTGCGTTACAGCCACAGCCCCTTTTGAATTTTGATTTTGAGATGGGATCTTGCTAAGTCACTAAGTTGCCCAGGCTGGGCTGGAAACTGAGGCCTTCCTGCCTCAGCCTCCCAAAGTGCTCGGATCATGCAGAAACCTGATACTTCAGAGTTTATCCCGTTTCTAGCCTTCTGGCAACCACAGACACATATTAACATTAGATGTTTTAAGGAGACCCAGTCAGATCAGCTAGTGGCACAAGACGTCAGTTATGAAAGTAGACAGTGTTGCGTCGCGGTCCTGGGGAGTCCCCAGGACGGCAGGAAGACCCTCCTGGCCGCGGGGAAATGCTGCGAGCTTTTGGTGAACTCCCAAGACCGTGGATCGCAACCTGGGAAAGAGAAAACGCATGTAGCCAGGGGCAATTTATTTTCAAAATTCTTACCTTCGTGACAGGGTGCCAGCCCTCCCCTGCGCGGTGCCGGCCGACGCCGTCGGTGCTGGCTAGCGTTGCCCGCGGGCAGCAGAGCTCGTGCTGTGGCACAACCCCTCTCATCTTCCCATTGGAACCTGACGTTTCGTCAGCCGGCCTTGCTTTGTCAGTTATTTCTATGTGCGACTTTTACAAAAATGTCCAGCGAGTTACAGAATGGCCCCCGGGGCCCAGCGGTGCCGTCGCTGCCTGCTGCCTCGGTCAGGAGTGGCAGGGGCACCTGGGCCGGGCCGGGTCTATTATTTTTGCTCATAAATCCCACTTTATCATTGCAACGACAACAGCAGGCATTGCATTTGCGTGCTGATGGACTCCCTCTCCTGTGCGTCTCCTAGACACAAGCCCAGAGCACATCCACCCTGGTGTGCCCGTCGTGCCTGGAAAAGGTGCCGGCTGGGGCCTTCGGCCATCTCCGCAGCTGACCCCGGGCCCGTGCGGTCGGCCTAAGGCTGCGGGGAGGAGGAAGTCATGCAGTTTCCTGCATGTTCTTTTGTTTTTGAAATGAAAACATCTCCTCTCGCGGTGCGAGGAGGCAGTAAAGGCGCTGTGGAAAGGCCCTCTGCTGCCGTGCCCCAGAGGCCCAGGCCGACGTCCGCATTGAGTTACACGGCCGCTCACTTCCTTAGGGGAGTTTAGGGAGCTACGATACGTGTGTAATTCATAGCCCGCCCGCTGACAGGGTGTGTGCTAACGGCGCCTGCTTCGCTGAGGTTATCTCGAGTTCCAACCACGTGCCTCTGTCCCCGCCTGCCCGCCGGGGGAGGACGCGTGGTTTCATATTCAGCGCTATCAATCTCAGGTGATTGCCTCCTGCCCCCGTCAGCACTGGGGAGACTCACCTGCAGCCCTTGGTGATGGCCGGCAGGGCCACTCAGCCAGGGGAGGGTGTCCCGCTCCGGGCTCCCCAGGGGGTCTGTCCGCGGAACCCGCTGTGGCTGGGGTCGTCTCCCTGGGGATCTGGTAGATGTGATCTGGGAGGCCTGGAGACGTCCAGTGTGATACTCCTGGCGTGGCTCATGTGCCTGATTCTACCGGGGACATTCTGTGTGGTGGGGAGGGCAGTGCTGGCTGGGGTGGCCCCCGGCCAGTTGGCAGGTGTCCTGGAGCTTTGTGGGGGTAGCTGTAAGCAAGGCCTGGGGTCTGGACGTCAGTGTACAGGGCTTGGCCTGCAGGTCTCTCCGTCGCCCCTACGAGCTCTGCGGGGGACCGACAGCCTCAGCTCTGTGCCGTTTCCCACCTGGCAGGTGCCTCGTGAACCCGGATCCTTCTCCCTGGTGGCCTTGCCAGAGGGTCTGACTCCTTGTAGATTCCCCACCACGGGCCGGGAGCCCTGGGAAGAGGGTGCCTGTCCGGCTCTGGGTGGGGGAAGGAACGCAGAACCGATCGCGAGCCTCCGTGCTAGGAGTGCCAGGAGGGGCGGCTCCCCAGGGAAGTGACGGAGGGCGGACGTTACGTTTCTCCTGGAGTTGCTCGCTCCAGCCGGCGCCCCAGGTTCCCGCACTTACCGCAGGGCTGGGGTCTCAGGCAGGGCCTGGTGGCGGAGGGTGGGGGGGTGTGATCTGGTGGCAGTATCATTTGAATGTCAGATTTTTTAAATGTCAGCACAGATCTTCGAATCATGTGGAACCCACCCAAGAAACGGGGTAAACACTCCAGCACGGTCTGAGTGGACGAGAGCGCGCGCAGTCCTAATAGTGTTCTTGTCTTTTACGCGGGATGCCGGGAACCATAGCTCTAGAAGGTGTGAACTTCCTGCAGAAGAGGGTCTCAGGTGCCGGGGCAGCAGACGCCTCCATCCTGGGCTCTGACTTTGGGTCTCGGCAGCACTACGGCTGACCACGCAGGGTCCCGGCCCGACATCTCCCCGTGGGGCCGCTCCAGTATGGGGAGCTGTGCCCTCCCCTTGTACACGGCCACGGCAGGAGGCGTCCTAGAGGCCGCTCCCATGTGCCCCATCCAAGCGTCCGGCCTACTGAACCAGCATCCGTGCACTTGTGTCTCACACACCGTGGCGGCCTGGCACGGCTCACCCTCTCGAAGGACCGGGACGGCTGCTGCCCTGGCAGCTGCCCGCCGAGTGCCCCTTCCCTTTCCCTCCGGCTGCTCAGACTCCCTGAGCCACACAAGGCAGGCACATGTCTCCTGTGCGCCCCAGACATGACGCCTGCGCTGGGCTCGCAGCAGACGGGGCCTCCTTCCCACGCCCCTGGTCTGCACAGGCAGAGGAACACGCTGAGGAGATCACGTCTCTGTGTCACGCTGGAGGAAGCAGGCACTGCCCGTGTGCATCCACAACCTGACCAACTAAGCCACACGTGAAGTTAGGTCGCTGGATCTGCTAATCCCAGCTGTGTTTCCCACAGCAAGCCGCTCCGGGATTATCGTCCCCACGTAGGGTCCCCGGGGCCCAGGAGGTGCTTCGGGACAGCTCCCGGAGGACGCGGAGGGGGGCCCAGCGCCAGACAGCTTTTCCACGCAGTTGTCGCTGCAGCCTCGTGAGCCTTCTGCACCCTGTGCCCCTCTCAGCACTGCCCAGCCGCAGCCGGGAGAGCAGCCTCTGCCTCCCCCTCCCCCGGGCACCTGGGCGGCAGGAGTTCCTCCCTGCACCTCCGGACGCAGAAGTCAACGTGCAAAGCAGGCGTGTGTCCAGCCTGTGGCCCTCACCTCCCTGGCGTGGTGCAGGTGGGCCGCCTCTGATGGCACACCGGAATGTCACAAGGGGTAATCTGAAACTCTCCCAGTGAGCTTTCCATTCCGCGTGACCGTTGCTGGCCGGGTGCTGGTGTGCCGGCGTGAAATCCCGGCTCCTTGGGAGGCTGAGGCAGGAGGCTCATTAGCAAAAATAAGATGCTGGCTCAAAAACAAAAGAAATGAAAGCAACACCAAACCCAAGCTGCATGGCTCTAGCCGAGTTTTGAGCGGCTCTCTTCCCCCAGTGCTGAAGATGCGAGCTTGATGTGTTTATTACGCCTTGCGGGAACACGGGCTCCACTCATACCCCCTGACCTTGGGAGAAAGCCCTTTCGGATTAAGAATCTGCCATGCTCAGAGTGGCAGAGCCGTGTTTTGAATTTCTCCTTGAAATCTCACAGCTGATCCCTGATGACAGACGCTGTCAGCCGCTTTCCTGAGAGTGATGGGCTCCCGTTGTTCCTTGGTGGGAAATGCCCGTCACGTGCCCACGTCTCCGTGGGCACACCCACTCCTCACTCTCGCAGGAGGAAAGGTAGCCCTCCGCAGAGGGGCTGGCTGGGCTAGCAACTCAAGCCGTTCTGCGGCCTTTCTGTGGGTGCTGCTCGCCTATGCCGGCTGCAGAAATCCTTCCCTCATCCACCCACCTATCGGCCTCAGTGGACAGGCCTGGCTGGGGACCAGCCACTCGCTCAGCAGAATCAGTGCGAGATGAACCCATTGAGACCTGTGCTCAGATGTGAGCAAGAACCCCGGATGACACCGTGGGGACTGCAGCTCGAGCCTGCCCTCCGCCTCACGTTTCGTGGCCCAAGGGTCCCATCCAGGACCTCTGTGCTGGCTGCATTCTCAGCCTGTTTTTATTTTTGAGACAGGTTCTCGCTCAATTGCTAAGTTGCCCAGGCTGGGCTCACATTTGCAGCCGCCCTACCCACAGGATCACAGGACAGTTTCTGTGCTGACCTTGGCGAACAGGCCATGCTCAGGAAGCCTCCCTGCCTGGACTCACAGCCAGGTCCAGACACATAGGTCGTTGATCTGGGGGCTGGGACGTATTTCATGGGTTGTTAGAGCTCTGGCCTGGTGTAGGGTGCACAAGGCTCGATCCTCCAGCACCCCACATAAAAATTAGCCAGGCTTGGTGGCACTTGCCTATCTGGCACTCAGGAGGCTGAGGCAGAAGGATTGCCATGAGTGTGAGGCCAGCCTGGGCGACACAGTGAGTCCAGTACCAGCCTATCAGCCTGGACTACACAGAGTGAGACCCTGCATCCCCCCACCCCCAAAAAAAGAAAGAGAAAGAAAGAAAGAAAGAAGAAAGCTGGCATTCTGTGACACAGTGTGGGACTTGCAGTGTGATGTGGGGCCTCGGTGCCTGTGCCCCTTGGCCTGCACCTTTGCCCGTTGGTGGCAATTCGACCTACCTCGCCGAGCCCCTAATGGGCGCGGAGCGCTGAGGGTGGGCTGGCCATGCTGGGGAAGCGGCTGGGGCAGCGCCAGCCGCGCACGGGAGCAGAGGCTCTGGGGAAGGGCGGCCTGAGGCCCTGAGAGCCCGCAGGGAGGAAGGGTGCGGCCCGCCCTGTGCAGGGGAAGGTGGGCCACAGGACCCTAGCTGGCCACGCAGAGGAGGGGAAGCGTGTGATTCCAGAGCTGGGCAGCAGAGACTGAGGCGCGGACTGGGAGGCTGGGGAGGGCGCACAGTCCAGTCACCCTCTCGGGTCCGCTGGGGCACGTGGACCTGGGAGCCACCGCCGTAAGCAACACGGGGCCCCGTCTGGGGTTCAGCCGGCACACCTTCTGAGCCAAGCGGGCTGTGCTGCGCGCCCAGCCTGCCCGAGTGGGGCCTCAGCAGGGGCCAATGTGACAGTCACCCCTTTCGGCCACTTTCTGTGCAGGATTTCACAGGCCTCTGCCTCTGCGGACGCGTGGGAGCCAGGCTCGGCCATGGCTCGGAGGCTGCCACTGCTTCTAGAAGGAAGGGTGCCCAGGGCCCCCGCGCCACCGTCCCGGCCCAGGGGCCTCCGCAACCCTGGCCTGGGCTGGGCTGCGGGCCGGTGGCGGGGGCAGCGGGAGGTCAGCGAGAGCTGAGACAAGCAGTGGCAGTTTCTTTTCCCCTTTTCTCTTAGTTTTCGGACAAGGTTGAGGGCACCGCAGGCAGACGGCTGTGCCCGTGGCAGCCCATGGCCACGGAGGGTTTTTCTGGGCTGGGACTCGGGCGTGCCTGTGTCTGCGCTGGTCTCTGGTCGTCATGTCCGAAATCATGTGCTCCCGGTGGCAGCTGCTTTTTCTCTTCCTTTTTTTCCTTTTTCTTTCAGTCCTGGGTGTTGAGCACTGGGCTGCATCCCAGCCCCTTTTCATTTTCATTCTGAGGCCGCGTTTCTCTCCCTAAGTGGCGGGGGTGCCCAGCCTCGGCTCCACTCGTGACCCAGCTGCCTCGGCCTCCCAGAGTGCCGGAGGGCAGACCCACATGGCAGGGCGCGGGGCTGCTCTTTGGAGACCTTGTGGATGGCCAGCCCACCCGCGGGGTGCTGGACCTGCGGGCCTGACCGCCTCCCGGTCCTGCTCGCGGCAGGCCGCTGTCTCTGTGAGCCCGGCTGCCCGGGGTGCGGAACGCCCCTCCCAGGCGGTCCACGGGGCGCCCAGTGCCGGGAATCAAAGCTGCACCAGCCGACCCTCTCAGGAGATTTCTTTTAAAACAACATCTTTCATTTAGTCTCGAGCAGGGAGAAGATTCATTTAACAGAGCGGAAGATAGAGAGGCCCCTTGGGCGCCTGGTGACAAAGGCCGCCTCCCCGCTCGGCTCCCCGTGCCGGGGCCTCATTATTGGGGCTGGTGGCCGCGGCTCCCTCTCCGGCGAGCTTTCTTTAATGATGGGTGAATGACCCTGCTGTGGTGCGGCCGGGAGGGTGCTTCTCTGTCAGCCACAGGCCGCACCTGTGCACTCCGACCTGGGGCCGGCGGCCCCTGCAGATGTCCTGACTCCTGAGGGTCTCCCATTAGTGGCCCTAATAGGCCGGGCGGGACAGCTTTGCTAAGCAGCCGGGCAATGGGCCGCCGACATTGTTCCCGAGACGGGCAGAGGGTCAAATGCTTTCCTGGCCTCTAAAGCTGGGCCAGATAATTGCTGCTGATTAGCAATTTTAATTACCAGGTGCGAGGGCTGGGCCTCCCGCCCTCTTAAGTGGACAGGTTCTCAATACTCATGCGACCAGGGAGTATATTTCACCAATATGCGCTGCGTATTTTATAGTTAATTAAAAGAAAGCGGCTGTAGCCCCAGAAGCAGCGCGTGAGGGGTGTGCCCAGGAGGCCAGGCTTCTGTGACGCCCCCGCAAACAGATCCCGATGCTCTGTGGGGCACGATTCACCCCGTGAGCCCTCTGCCCCCACAGCAGGGGTGGCGACACCCCGCCTCTAGTGCACACCTCCTCGGGTCACGGCCTGTGGGACACCCGGGCTCTGGACGTGCCCGCTGAGCACAGGGCGCCCGGTGCTCAGCTCTGCGTCCTTGGGACCTCGGCGCGCTGGCCCCTTGGACATCCTCGTGTCAGCCCCGGCTTCAGCAGCCTGTGAACGAACGTTCAGTGTCCCCTGCCCTGACCCCAGGACCTTTGCTGGCAGATTGCACCCTGCTGCCTGATGCCTCCGGCTGGCTCCAGCACTGAGCTGTTTCTGCGTCTTGCTGCCTGCCTGGGGTTGGTCAGCGGGCTGGCCCAGCCCAGGGGTGAGCTGCTGAGATGGTTCTGAGACAGCACCGGTGAGGACAGAGGTAGGCGTCACAGCTCCTGGGGCTGGGGGGCATTTTACAGGGTAAAGGGAAAGCCTCCTGTCAGGCGGTCCCGTGTGGGGACAGGCTGAGGGGCACATCCGCCCTCCCTCCCCGGAGCCCCTTCTCAGTGCCAAGGCCACCCCACACCTGCTCCGGGGCCTCCCGCCCCCTCAGAGATGGCGGTGTGGACTGAGTGGCAGCCTGCGCTCGCCCTGAAGGAGAGATGGGCACTTGGGGAAAACCGCCCATTCCGACAACGAGGGTTCTGTGTCCTGCTGTGACGGTCTGAGCCGCCTGCTGTTATTTATATACTTATTCCATAAATTGCAATTTGGAGGAAAATTGTCTCCAAGGCTTAGGAAAGAGTAGCGTCCGTATCCTTGTTTTGTAAACTGAAGTGAGTCCTCACCCGCCTGACAGCTCTGTTGCGGTCTCGTGGGGAAGTCCCCGTGGGCCCAGCGGTGCTGTGCCGAGGAGTGGGGCACGGGAGACACCTGCCGGCCAGGGTGAAGGTGGGGCTCAGGGTACCCCCGCACTGCTGCGGGGTGCTTGGGTCATCCGGGTGTGCGGGGGCACGGGTCCGTCCTCGCAGTGCTGAAATGTAGGCAGATGGGCTGGGGGCCGCAGGCCCTGGTTCTGGGGACTCGGGCACGGGGGAGCGTTGGGGTCACCGGCCCGGGCAGAGTCTCCTCTGCAGGAGGAAAGGGTCACCCGCCTTTGGCCTCCGAGGTCCGGCCCGGGGTCGGCCTGTAGGAGGACGCGGCAGGACGGCTCTGAAGGACAGCTGCGCAGCCTCAAGGTGCCAGGAGCCGAGCAGTGCCGTGGGGAAGGGGGCGGGTCCGGAAGGAAGGATGGGGGTGCAGCTCAGGGAGAAGGCCCTGGGCTGAATCCTCCGGTGCACTCCCGCGCACTCCGAGGGGAGGCTGCTCTGGAAGCGGCAACAGGTGTGACGCGTACTGTCCAGGCACAGGTGTGTCTGGTGCGTTCTAGAACACGGCCGGCGCTGGATGTAAATTACTGCTTTCCTGGTGCGTAGCTGGGGCCTCTTCTATTTCCCTGCGGAAGCGTTGCTAGAGGAGGGGCTCCCACACGGCTGAGGGCAGAGCTGAGAGAGCCCCACGTGGCATCGGGCACGGAGGGGCAGGGGCAGGGAGGGGACGAGGGCGGGGGAGGGACAGAAACAGGGACAGACAGACAAGGAAGGGAAGTATGGCCGGGCTCCCCGCATCATCTGAGCCTCCCCGGGGGAAGCCTGGGATTTGCGGTGCAGGGGGGCCCAGAAGGTGACCGTGTGGACACAGTGGCTGCCACACTTGGTCCCAGCCTCGGGATCGCTCGGCCGCGCTGCGGCAAAGGTGTACGATGGGCTCAGGCTGGGGCTGTCCGGCCCTCACCCCTGCAGGCGGAAGCCAGGCCCTGCGCTGCAGCCGACAGGCCACCTGGGCCCTACCTTCCTGACACAGCCGCCTGCCATGTCGTGCCAGTGTGCTCTGAGTTAGACTCTTGCTGGGACAGTTCTCCTGCGTCGACTCAGCACACAAGCCGGCCACTTCGGCACCCCTGGGCGGGGAGGCTGGCCAGCTCCGTGTCACGGTGCAGCGGCCAGCTACGTTGGCGCTTCTGCCTGGGCTCACGAGTTTGAAAAACTAGGCAGAAGGCTTAATGTCTTCACTGCCTTATTCTAGATTCTGCCTCTGGGCTCTGTCTTAGCCACTGTCTCCTTGCTGGGCCTAATTCCTGAAATCCACAGCTCGGGGAGGAGAGGTTAGTTTCTGGCTCACGTTTCAGAGGGCTCAGTCCATGCAGGTCAGCAAAGGGGAAAAGCTGCTCACAGCACGATGGCCAGGAAGCCGAGAGAGAGACGGACAGACAGACACAGAGAGAGACAGCGAGAAAGCTGATGGCAGGCATGTATCTTCACGGGTGGCGCTAGGGCTTGGATCTGGAGTGTCCCCAAAAGCCTCGCCTACCCGGAGGGTGACTGGAACCGTGTGCGGTTGGGAGATGGGGCCTGACTGGAGAGGTCAATGCTTAGGGTTGACCCCGAGGACTGTGCCAACCTGTTGAAATTGGGAAAGGCTCCCACCGAGCTTTGAGGTGTGTGTTAATGAGGGAGGGGCACCCAGCCTGGACGCGGGGGGCCCAAGGGGCAGCCTAGACTAAGAAACGTTGTTCCGGCCTCTTCCGGGGAAGCTCGGGCCTTTGCCTCAGCCTCTAGCTGCAGACTGGCTCCTCTCTTGCCTGGCGTTCCGTCTGCTGTGAGGTAAGCAGCTCTCCAGGCTCTGCCACCTGCTTCCGTTGTTGGCCAGCTGCTGCCCATGAATGGACGGCTGAGACCTTGTACAACTGTGAGCTAAGTATATCTTCCCTTAAACTGTGGACGTGACTGTATTTTGTCTGAGCAACAGGAAAGTGAGACAGGTGGGAGGGGGTATATCTTCTCTGTGATCCAGTCCACTCACATGAGACACCGCGCCAAGACGAGTTGTCTGTCTGGTGTCTCCCAGAGGGAAAGACGGACAGTCAAGAACATAAATAATTTGGAAGTCACCGTTGTGACATGAAGATGATTCAAAAGAAAAGTTTAATTACAAAATAATTATAATGGGGGATATTTTGAATTTAAACCATGCCATTCTGCCCCTGGCCCCCAAAGGTTCATGTCTCATTGTGCAAAATGAATTATTTAGTCAGTCTCTGACAACCGCCGGACTCTTAAGGTTCCAGCTTTGCTCAAAGTCCCAGTCCGAAGACTGTTGCCACGCAAGGCAAAACTTGTGAGTTCCTGTAAAAATCAAACAAAAGTTAAACACTTCTAACATTACCACAGCGTGAACATTCCCATTCCAAAAGGGAGAAAAGGAGTGTAGAAAGAAATTGCCTCAGAGCAAGATCAAACTCCAGCAGGGTGAGCTCCAGATCCTGGCGGTCCACGTCTGACGCCTGCTGGCTTGGGGCAGTGCCTGTGGCTTTCCCGGCATCGGCGTTTCCCCAGGTCTCCGCGCACCCTCTCAGGGGCGTGCTGCCTGGCCATCTAGGCCTTTCTCTGAAACCCAGGGCCGAGCCTTCCTGATTCCATAACTCTCGCTTCCTGCATGCCTCCGGAACCAGCACCGCGCCACGGGAGCTGGAGCTGGGTCTGTGCGGACCGAGGCCGAGGAGCCCCCTGGTGCCTGCGTGGCTGGACTCTGCAGGCTTCCGTTTTCTAGGCAGCCTCCAACTTTCTCCTCAAATCAAAAGTTTACGTCCGCGCAGCCTTGAGCCCAGGGCGGGTGGAGCCTTGCTGCTTCCTGAGATGCCTTCTCTGTGTCTCTGTTGTCCTGATGCACAGCCCTTGGCTTCTTTTTGACGCTAGTCTTCGGAGCAGATGTGCTCAGATGGCCCCAGCTTGGCCGGAGCCTTCTTTCTGATGACACTAGACTTCACACAGTGCGTCTCTGTTGCTTTCCCCTGATTCTTGGTGCAGACCTGGCCACAGTGAGCAGTGCCTTCCCACGGCCTGAGCATTACACTGCACTGAAATCTGCTCCACCAGAGTAGTTACTTTTCTTCATCTGAGTTTCAGGCACAGTGTCGGGACGCGGGCATGAAGCAGGCACACTTTTTGCCAGAGTGTAGCACACACGGCACACTGGCAACAGGGCCTTCTTGCCACCTGGCACCCCTTGAGCCTGGCCGTACCATGGTCTTCATTGCCGCCAGCACTCCAGTTTTCTGAGTTCTGACCAGAATCCTCCATCGAGTCAGCTTCTGTAGCATTTTGGGATTTTCTAGTTAGCACGTCCAAGCCATCCCAAAGCCCTCCTGAAAACCGCTTCCAAAGGTGTCTACACAGTCATGTATGTATGTACCAGTTCCTGGTACCAAATTCTGCCTCAGTCACTTGCTCGTCACTGGCCACTGCACCTGACGCTCAGAAGCTGAAAGAGGAGAAATTTACACTGAATCCCAGTTCAAAGGTCTCAGTCCACAAGCGACTTCTGGTCAGGCTGGGGGCCTGGTGTGCAGGAGGGCGGCTCGCCGCAGCATGGTGGCCAGGGAGCTGGGGAAGAAGGTACAGCCGGGGCCTCTCAGGTCACACCTCCGCTCCTGATGGCACGTGAAGTTGCCAATGAGTGAATTCCGTGACGAGCATAGCTCCTCCACATGCAGGCACCTGAGACTGTGGGGAGGGACATTTAAATTTAAACCCCAGCAGACCCAAAGGCTGTTCTGTGCTTTAGTACTATTATGTATTAGACCATGTGAGGGAGTGTGGAGGATCGCAACCCTTCCCGTGTGCTCACGGGGGAGGCAGCTGTGTCTGCCGGACTGTGCGCTCATCTGCATGTGCGCGGACTCCTTTCTGTGTGCCCGTGTGCTTGTGCGTTCGTGAGTTACACGTGTGTCATACCCCCTCCCACCTACACAGGGTGACAGGTGGGGGTGGCAGGTGGGCTGTGGGTGTAGAGGGGGACCAGGGCCCTCCTCCTACTCCACCTCAGACTGGTTAATTTTGACATACATCTGTAAAAGGAGGGGTTGTTTTGAACCGCAAAACGGACACACCCACAATGTACGCGTAGGCGCTTCCGAAAGGCTGGCCCGGGCGTCCTCAAAAAATAGTGAACTTTCCTTACATTTTTTTGTTTCTTGAATTTTAATGAAAAGATTGATTTCCAGTCATTATTTATCTATTGTCAAAGTTTACCAAACAGCTGTAGTGGTAATTGCCGAACGTCTGCTCTATATTTAGAGGAGACCTATCAGTTCACAAACATGGAATTGTGCTATTATCTACATCTAAGGCGTTTCTCTGTAAGTACAGAGAGTTAGTGCTGGTTTTCAGTAAGTATACAAAGATGCTAATTATCACTAGAACTATTTGTTAACACTCAAAAATACATAAAAATAAATAAAAGGAATGCCATTTTTCCATTAGAAATCCAAAAACACTTGCCGTGAGGCGGCCTCTCACGCACTTTCCCTGAGTCCCACCATCCTCATACGTCGCCTCGCGTTCCCTGGTTTCCCACGACCTGCCACGCTGCCTGTCGCCTGGCGGAGCCGGGTGCGGGGAGCCTTCCTCTGAGGCCACTGCACTCCTGCGGAGACCTGGGAGGGAAGGATAGGCGTTGACACACGTCACAGGATGGCCACGGGGGCCGCAGGTAGGAGCCAGGCAGGGCACGGCGATGGTGTGCCAGGGGAGCCGATAGCCGCGGCCCCGGCCTGGGCTCAGCCTCGTGGGCTGGGCAGCTCCGACGCTCCCAGCAGGCTCTGGACAGCACGCTGCTCCCCCAAAGGCCTGTGTGGCCAACACCGCCCCTCCTGATGGGCGGGCAGAGCCGAGCACCCGTTTCGTCCCACCCATCCCCAAGCTTGGACCCTCCCAGAATGCCAGGAGCATGAGAGACCCCCCCAGCGCCTGCCCGGTCCAGCCGGGAGCTTTCCTCCCCGGCACGCTTTCCCTCCGTGGAGGGGACCGTCCCTTTCATAAACCTCTGCCGTACTTATTTATTTTCTGCATTTTTGGGTCCTGTTGCACCCAGGCCTTCGCCGTGAGCTGCACCCCCAGCCCATTTTGCAGGTTTGACCTTGAGGCAGGGTCTCACTGAGTCCCTAAGTGGCGCAGGTTGGGATGAAACTTGCGACCCGCCTGCCTCGGGCTCCCAGAGCACCTGCAGTGCTGGGTCCATCCCCTGCCTCGTTATTACCTCTGTGTCCTGCCCAGAAGCCGGACACAAGCCCCGAGAGTCCCCGGGAAGGCCAGGAGAGAGGGAGGCCCTGTGCGGGCGTGCCCGGGCACGGGGGCTGAAGCTCTCCAGGGGTCGCTGCCCCAAGTGACACGCCCGTGGAGGCTTCTGCACAGAGCCCGGCCCAGAGGTGACGTGCTAAGCCTCCGAGGCAGGAGCTGCCCTGTGCAGGAGACCTGACCGCCACCCGCATGAGGCCTGCAGGCCCTCGTCTGTTCCTGGGGAAAAGCTACTGATGTGAAAACGTTTCCAGCCGGTTTTTCTGTTTTCATTCCTGGGAAGTGAGCCCCGGGCGTTTGCGCCAAGCTACATCCTCGGTCCTTTCTTGACTCGTATTCCGAGACAGGGTCTCACCAATCGGCCGAGACGCTGGGCTCCAACTTGTGATCCTCCCGCCTCAACCTCTCAGAGTGCCAGGCTGTGCCAGTGGGCTGTGCCAGCGGGCTGGGCTGCTCGGTTTTTACGTGCTGAGGGGCCTCGTGCGAGGCTGCCACCTATGGTGACGCGGTCACCTCTGTGGATGCTCCTCCCTGGATTGCAGCCTGGCACAGCCTCCTGGTGAGCTCCATCTGCCCGCTCCGAGGTCATGGCTCAGAGATCCACCTGCCCACCCGTGGGCAGGGTGAGGATGAGGCCGTGGGAGGAAGGTGAGGGCTTCAGTACCATTGGAGCTTGGGTTCTGGTGGCAACTGAAGCTTGCGTCCCTCTGGCTGTCCAGGGAGGAGAGGGTACATGGTTGTTTGCACGTATGTACACGTGCAGACATGCACACACGTGTCAAGAGAGAGTTAATCCTGAGCAGTCATGGAGGTGTGCAACCCCCACAATGCGAGGTAATCAGCAAGTAAGCTGGAGACCAGGAGAGCCCACCGTGCGGCTCTGGCTGGCATCCGGCCCGGCCAAGCCCTGGAGGCCCGTTGGTGTGGCTCCGCCTCAAGGCCGCAGGTGTACAGCCCAGGAGCTGGAGCTTGAGTCCAGAGACAGGCAGACACCAAGGTCCCAGCTCACAGGGGCCAGGCGGGGAGAGCCTGGGCTTCGGCGTGGAGCCGCGGGGGAGGACTTCCCTCAAGCCGGCCTTCGGCTGCTTGGGTGAGGCCCGCCCCGCCAGGGCGGAGTCTGCTTCTCAGTCCACCTGCTCCAAGGGTCACCTTTTCCAGAAGCCCCTCCCGGATCACCCAGGCGCGCTCCCCCCCACGTCGGCACACAGGCCAAGTGGACACGCCCCCGAATCATTGCGAGTTTGCTGCTTGTGACCCTGTGTTACAGTTGAAATCTAAAATGCCCCCCACGTCCCTGTGTGTGGGAGGGGACTTGTCCCGGGGCGCCATCCTTCTCCATGGGTCCCTGTATAGGTGGGACTGTGGCTGACTGTGCTGTGGGCAGAGGGGGCTGGCAGGGCGGGCCCTGGGGGGCCCGGGAGGGGAGCTCTGGCCCGGCCCCCCTCCTCCCTGCCTCCTGGCCGTGGCGGGCTGAGCAGCTCCCGTGGCCGCTGGCACGTTCCTTAGAGCAGGCGGAGTGCTGGGCCCCTGAGCCGTGAGCTGAATTAGACCTCCTGTCCTGTACACTGCGGCGTGGGGTGTTTTGTTCCCACGATGAGGACGTGACTAAGGCAGAGAGCAGGGAAGGTGGCAAGGTGTGCAGAGGGCGGCTCTGACGGGTGGCGGCGATGGGCCCTCGGCGCTGCAGAGGAGAGGCCGTCTGTCTGCGTCACGGCAGGCGCTGCTTCCTCCTCTACCCGGACCCCGCGGCTCCCTCCCTACCCTCCTTCCTCCCTGCTTCCTCTTTCTTTCTTCTGGCCGTAATGAGAGTTGAGCCCAGGGCCTTCACGCTGATCCGCACGCCCAGCCCGCTCTTACTTAGTTGCTAAGTTTCCCAGGCTGGGCTTGAGCCTGTGAACCTCCGCCTCAGCTTCCCGGGGTCCTGGGACGGCAGGTCTGTGCCCCCAGGCCCAGCCAGGCACAGTTCTTTCCCCATTTCCCAGGTGAGGAGTCAGATGTGGACGACTTGCCGGAGGTGGCCAAGATGGCGATTCGCAACGCTAGTGTCTGACCGCGGCCACCTAGAGGTGGGTACACGTGAAATCGGAGTTTCGCACTTCTGGGGCCATATTCACACCAACGTGTGACGGTTTATAGTAAAACACTGTGCAAACGTGACGGTTCACCTCTGTCTCTCTGTGCGGTCCTTGTGTCTCCATGTTGAGCCAACTCACAGGCAGGCCTCAGCCCGCGTCCTTTCCAGCAGAGGGCAGTATGGCTCCCACTGTGTTCTGACACGCCCGTGCGTGTCCTAGCGTTTTGTCCCGTTGAGGAATATGGGGACCCTCGCAATAATCTGCCAGTTGAACCCCAGTCTTTCTGCCTCCCAGACGAGAGGCACCCGCCGTGAGTGCACGCGCCTGCCTGCTCTGACCGCCGCTCCCAGTGCTGCGTGACACCCGTGAACTGAGCTCTCAGGAAGACGCTGCCCTTCCAGGCCGTCAAGCCATGCCCGCCCTTGCGCAGTTGGCGTAGTGCCCCGTCCGTAGTCCCAGAGATCGATGAGTCTGCGTTTGCCTCTTAGTTCCGACGACCCCGCCTGCCTGCAGGGTGATTTTCGTTGGCCACTGTATTCGTTTCAGGTCTGATTGCGGCTGTTTGGTAAGTGCCTCCCTGCCCTGCGTGCCCTTATCACCCCCGCTTGGGCCTTTTCTTCTCCTCAGTAAGTTCGGGAGGGAGCCTCTGCTCGGGCTGCGTGGCCAGCTCGCCCCTCCTTCGAAGGTGGGGCCATGCGGTCACCTGCAGGTTCCTGGTCTCTGAGAACGAATTCCTTTTTCCTGGAATGCAGCAGAGAACAAGACGGACGCGGGCCTCACCCCACCCCCGCCCTGCACACGTACACACTTGCGTGTAAGCAGGACAGCTGACAGCCCTTTTTAGGGAAAAAACGTCTGAAGTTAGTGACAAGAACACGACGTGTCAGTGCCTTGCGCCTTGGTTCACATTTTATCTGTACAATTTTTACCAATTTGTTGAAAATTGTATTCGTAGGTGAATTCTGATCTGATCCACAGGTGGCTGCGGTAGACGTAGTCAGGTGACCACGTAGGAGGTGAGGTCAGAACACGAGGCCAGTGTCTGCGTGTAACACCCGAAGCTCTCCCGCCGGCGTCAGGCACGAATTTTCACACCCCGAAGCTCTCCCGCCGGCGTCAGGCACGAATTCTAACACCCCGAAGCTCTCCCGCCGGCGTCAGGCACATTCGTCCCGTCTCTTCTGCCTCTTCATATTTCTTGTCTCGTCCCAGGCGGGTCCTGAACTCACCGTGGAGCCCGGGCGGGCCTCGAGCTCACAGCGACCTTGCTGCCTCAGCCTCCTGAGTGCTGGGATTGCGGGTGTCGACCGCTTCGCCTGGCGTATGTGGTGCCCAGGGCCCTGCTCGTTGGCCAGGCACACGAGCCCCTGAGCTGTACCCCTGGCCCGTTCTTGCCACTTTCTAAAGTGGCTCTCGAAGTCCTCTTTCATGTCTTCATGTGATGTAATCAAAAATCCAGTGCCGGCTACCGCCAAGTGCCACCCAGCGGAAAGGCGGGATCATGCACCTGCGAGACGTGTGCCCCCCCCCGCCTTGTTCGCCAGGTCTGGCACCTGTGATTTCTGGCTGCTCTCCAAAGCCAAAATGACCGTGAGGGAAAAACGTTTTACGTCAGTTCGGGCCAGGGAGGCAGCGGGCGCGCTCCCGAAGCCGCCTCCCGGCCCGAGCCGCTCCAGGGCTGGCAGGGCTGGCGTGCGCTCTGTCCAGAGGGAGGTACTGTGCGGGGGCTGATGGCAAAGGCACCACGCACGCGGCAGGTGGAGCCGTCTCGGAGCGTGGTGAGAGGACGGAGGCCGGGTGCCGCAGAAGGGCAGCACAGCGCCTGACGCTCGGCGGCGAGAGGCCACGGCGAGTTCGGTCGCCCCACCGACGGGCGGAGGTTACAGCGTGGCAGCGCTCGCCTCCCTGTTCAGCGGGATGTGCTGAGCCCACCGCTCAAGTGGCTGGGCAGGGCCAGCCGACCTCGCCGATGCTCTGAGCCCGGATCCTCGCTGGCCCGAGGGTGGCCCTGGCTGCGCACAGGGACAGAGTCTCTGCTAAGTGGCGGGACTGGCGCAGCTGTGCCCCCTGCAGGCGGCAGAGGCCCGGGCAGAGGGTGCTCGGGCGTGCTCACTGAGAGGCCCGGCCTGCTCCCCGGCACGGAGCCTGTGCTGTGTCCTCGCCCTGCGGAATGTGCGGTGCATCGCTGCCCTCAGCTCCTCCTGGCCGTGTGCCCTGCCTCTGCTGCGTGCCAGGGGTCACCCCCAGCTGCCCGCACGCGGCACCTGGATACGACTCCCCCGAAACGACTCTGAGGAGCCGGCACTCCACCCCACCTGGCCCTTCCCACACTGCTCAGTGGGCCTATCTTACTTTTTGTGATCGATCCGAGGCCAGATGCAAGGACCCGGGCTGCTGGGCAGCAGGGACCCTGAAGAGCTCGTGTCTGCCAGTGGCCGCCCCAGGGCTGGGCACAGTCCCCACGCCTGCTGCCTGGACAGCAGGTCTCATTCGGGGTGTCTAGGGTTCCAAGCACACACATCCTGCCACTGGACGAGAGTTGTCTTCTGTTGCTCACGTAAAAGACCTAGGGCCAGAGTCAGAGGACCCAGAGGAGAGGGGGCAGCGGCAGGGCCGTGTAACCCTGCCCGAGTTTTGGCGAGGCCTCTTCGGTAGAGGGCACAGGTGCGGTGGCGTCGTCGTGGGTGCAGAGTCCTCGCCATTGAGGGACCAAGAGCGCTGCTCAGATCGCACCGGGTCCCTGACACGGGGCAGCCGCGTCCCCGCACAGACCAGCTTAGGACAGATTAGTGCTGGGGCGAGGGCCCGAGGTCTGCGCAGCGCAAGATAAGGAACTGGATGGCGGCAGAGCTGCCTCAGCTCCCTGTGGACCTGCGCGCAAGGCCGCACTCCAGCAGCGGGTAGTGGGTTTCTGTGCCCAGCCTTACGCCCGTGGAATTAGGGGTTCGCAGAAAACTTCAGGAAGTAACGGGAACGTCACTTGGCCTGCCTCTCTCTCTCTCACTCTCTCTCTCTGTTTCTCCTTCTTCTCTTCCATTCTTTCTTCCTGTTCTGGGAACCAAACTCCGAGCCTTTGCACTGAGCTCAAGCCTGGCCTATTTGTTTCGTTTTTGAGACAGCGTCTCGCCAGGTTTGTGAGTTCCCCAGGCTGGACGCCAACACTGTGGTCCTCGGGTCTCAGCCTCCCAGAGTGCTGGGAGGAACGTGCAGACAGGTTCTGTGCCCAGAGGCCAGCCAACCAACAGCGCCACTGGTCCGGTGCCTCCGGGCTCCCACCTCCTGTCCCCGCCTTCCTACCCCTCCAGGGCTGACTCCAGAGCACCCTCACTTCCACGGGGCTCATGCGTTCCCTCCCTCGTCACCCCTGCACCCAAGGCCCCACCCCGTCTCCCCCGTCCCCACCTTCCTGTGGGTGACAGGAGATTGCTCAGGCTGTGGCTGAGGAGCAAAAGGTGGAAAGGACGCAGCGTGGGTGAGATTTGGCCTTGACCACGTGGGCAAATGCAACCCTGCTCTGTGCCGGGAGACTGGGCACTCCGGAGAGGACCGCCTGCTGCATGCACAGAGGACCGGGCAAAGGCCGGCGACCAGAGGCAGCCGCCATCTCCCACGCAGGGTCTTGCCTGGGGCTCTGCTTCCAGCTGGCTCAGCATTACAAAGCCCCGTTAGTGTCATTTGATGTCCCTAAGAAGGAAGGGGGGAACCACAGGACCATCTCAAAGCCCTTAGGACTTCCGTGGAAAACATTCAATATGTTTTCTTGATCCAAGTTATTTTTAAAAGAATTGAAAGAGATGTGAATGTAAACTGGTTCAACCACTATGGAAAGCAGTATGGAAGTATCTCAAAAGACTGGGAATAAATGTCCCCTTCGATCCAGGAACACCTCTCCTGGGAATTTCCCCAGAAGAGTTAAAAGCAACACATAAGAGAGATACACGTGCACCCATGTTCACAGCAGCACAACTAACAACAGCTAAAATGTGGAAGACACCAAAATACTCATCCACAGACCAATGGATACACAAACCGTGGTGTTTGTACACAAGGGAATGCTACCCGTCTATAAAGACAGATAGGTTGGAGGCTTTCATAGGTAAACAGAGGCAACTTGACACCATCATGCTCAGCGAAGTGACTCAGAAGCAGAAGGTGAAATATCGAATGGTCTCCCTGATATGAGAGACCCAGAGCACAATCACTTCACAGGACTAATTGAGGGGAATAGTGGGAACTGGAGGGAGGGGCGTGATGTGGGAGGGTTGAAAGGGAGCTGGGAAGGGTCTGTAACATCGCCACGATGTGTATATGCACAACATGCTCAAGATGAGTGCGCACGTCATGTGTAACATCTGTGCACATCAATAAAATGGGGGAAAAAGAATAGAAAGAATGTTTTCCCCGTGGCCCTGGGGTCAGGCCCACACAGAGCAACATCCTCAGCCCACTTTCCTTTTTATTTTAATGGTCTTGCCGAGTCACTAAGTCGCCCAGGCTGGGCTTGAACTTGGGATCCTCCTGCCCCAGCCTCCCAGATGGCTGGGATCATACGCGTGTGCCACCCGGCCTGGTTTCGTCCCTGAAAATCCCCCTGGGAGGGCGTCGCTCCTGGCTCCTTGCTGATCAGCAAGCTCCTGTCACACGCACTTAACCTCTAAATGCTGACTAGACGCTCACCTGACACGGAGCCTTGAACCCGGCTTTACCGCTGTTTACCGTTTGGCTCCGCGGCCGAAGGCCAACCTGAAACGGCTCCGCTGTGCGGGTGATCTGCGACTCCCGCCCTCCTTCACACGGCGGCATTCTTTTTGTTTATTGTTTCTCATCCTAGGAGACGAACTGCTTAGCCAGGGCACGCCCAGGGTGGCCAGGGCACGGTCTGACTTCCTGACCGCTGCTCACGTGTCCCCTCTGCACCTAGAGGATCCCTTGTGTCTAGCAGGTCCTCTGAATCGGGACACGCCCTCCTGGACAGAGAAGCCACAAGGCTCCGAATCTCAGGTGTGGAGAGCAGGAGCAGCCGGGCGGAGCCCTGCCCACGCCTGCACGTGCATCCGCGTGGGCGTTAGGTGAGCCACACCGGCGGCTCGTGGCCCATACCCAGGGCCTGCGACAGGTGCCGTACTTGGAGACTGGAGGGCGCAGAGGCCACAGGACAGTGGGAGCAACCGTGCCATCCCTGTCCCGAGAAGGAGGAGGGGGCCGCCGGCGAGAAAGAGCTGCAGCAGTGAGAAAAGAAATCTTGCCCAGAGTGAGCAGTGAAGAAGCTGAGAGAAAGAGAGAGAGAGAGAGAGAGAGAGACAGACAGACAGACAGACAGAGGAGGAAAGAAATGGGTCCTGCAGACGACGAGGCAGAAGAGGCAATGCGAGAGGAACCGGCCCGGATGGCGCGCCCCGGGGAAGCAGCAGCTGGCCACTGTGGGCATCACCTCTGCTGGGCAGCGACCACTCGGTAGTACGGCTGCCTTTGTGTCGCCTATCGGATGGCAAGCCACCCTCACCTGTGCCCTTCGGGGAACCCCTCTCCCGCGCTTCTGTGGGTTACCTCTCCTGCCTATTCCTGGTCAGTAACCCCGGCCAACTCACTGGCCCGCCACACCGGCCCCTGGCGGTCCTTCCTTTGGCCCATCTGCTGTGCCCTGTCTGGGGCGAATGGTTGCTTGTGTCCACGTCTCTCTAGGAAAGGTTTCTCAGCATGCTTGCGGCTTAGAGGCGTGGGTGCTGGAGGAAGGGCCGGGCACGGCTGAGGTCTGTAAGCCACCCTCTGGTTTCTAGCCCCTCAGCTAACCAGAGACACCACCTGAATAGCTTGGGCCTTTGTGTCACTACTCACGGGGACAGGGCCAGGGATGGGGACTGTCTGAGGCTGGCCGTGCTCTCTCTGAGCTGAGAGCAAGGTGGGGTCTGGAATCCTGGGCTCCTTCTCCACCTCACGGCTGTTCACACATGGTGCTTCCTCAGAGAGGCTCTGCGCTGTAGGCAGCCCCCACCTGCTGGTGCTTCTATGTTCCCCCACCAGCACCATCACGGCGTGCTGCCCCGCAGGATGAGTCGTGAGGTCGAGTTTCTGGTGTCCCTGAGGGCCGGGGACCCCGCTGTACCGCCTCCCGCCCTTCTCCACATTGTGATAGCCATGCTGGAGCAGCAGCCGGGATGTCACCCTCTGCTGGAAGTGCCTGAGGCGTGTGCTGGACACACAGCTGCGTGCTGGGATTTGTGTGTGGAGGTCTGTAATTTTGGTGTATACTGTGTTTTTGCAATACAGAGACACTGGCATGCGGAAACGTGGCCCTGAGGTCACAGGCCAGCGCTCCTGCGCGGGGCTCCTCCATCCACCAGCAGCCGTCAGGGGACAGGCCTTCTAAGGTGCGAGCCTGGCTTTAAGGAAGAGTTCCAGATGCCAGGGAGACAGAGGAGGGCCTGGAGCCACACGATGGCGGCGTAGGCGCAGGGCCTGTGTTCACCAGTGGCCGAGCGACACGAGCTGTGGCTTCCCTGGGGAGACGCGTTTGGCACGGCCGGTTGTGGCTCCGTCGGACTTCCAAACATCCAGGATTTTCTAGAAAGCGAGTGGCCTCCAGGCCCGGCCCACAGTTACCCAAATGTGCAGGGTGGACCTCCACGCTTGCTGGGCGGGGCTGAGCACCGGGATCCTGGCCCATGGGGCAGCCTGCGGGCCGGGTCCTCTGCACACAGCAAGGCAGAGGAACGGGAAGCTGAGCTGGGGTCCTGAGCTGGCATGGTAAGCCGGAGGCTGTACGCGCGTCCAGCAGGGTCCCTTGGAGGACTGCTCCTAGGCTGGGGGAGGGGGAGGAGTTGCTCTGTTTGCGGCTGGGGCTTCGTGCCACGAGCGCTGGGGTCTTCTGCCCAACACAGGTGGCAGCCTAGCCGGCATGGAGCCAGAAGCAACCCCCAGGGCTCGGGCTGCCACAGAGCGTGCTCTAGGGCTGGAGAAACTCGCATGGGCAGCAAGTAGTGTAGCATGTATCCAGGGCCATGCATGTGTGCAGATGTGCATGCGCTGCATGGGTGTGTGAGCACCACACATAGAGGCTGCTGCAGTGTCTGCATGTGGGCTCACTAGTGTGTGTGCACGTGAGTGTATGCATGTATAAATACGTGTGCACTGAATCTCTGGATGTGCACAGTATGATGCCTGTGCTCAGTGTGTGCCCTGCCCACCTGGGTATGTATACGCATGTGTAAATATGTGTGTGTGTGCAGGTACATGTGTGCACTGCATCTCTGCGGATGTGCATGTTCTGACGTTCCTGTGTGTGCTCACATGCGTACTATACCTGTTCATGTGTGCACACAAGTATGCGTACACATGAATGCATGTGCACACTTATGTGTGTGTCCTTATGCCTGAATGTGTGCTCACATGTGTGCCCCACCTGTGTGTATGCACATTTGAGTGTGTGCCTGTGGAAATGCATGCACACGTGCAGGTGTGTGTGTGCACAGCATCTCGGAGATACGCGTGCTGTGGCCTCTGAGTGTGTGCTCACCTGAGTGTCCCATCTATGTATGTGCACACACTAACACACGTGTTCATATTGTGCGCTACGTGCATGTGCCCACGTTGTGCAGGGCTGCATGACCACTGACAGGGCCCATGACGCCGGGGACTCTCCTGGGACTCCTGGTCTCCGAACCCTCCAGTGTGACATGAGGTCCTGGCGGTCACCTCCAGGGTCACGTCCGATGGGCATCTGAGGAATGCGTCTGTTCAGAGCGTTGCTGAGGTCTGCGTCCTGCCTGCCGTCCTCTGGATCCTGCAGGGGGCGATGGGGGGGGGGCTGTCCCAGTCTCCTGCCCTCACCCCCTGCTGGGGGAATCTGGCTCGTCTGCGTTGGGGCAGCACTCCAGCTCCCCCAGGCAGCCCCTCTGCCCTGGGCCTCTGAGCCCTCCTCTCTGCGGCCCTGTCGTGGCGTGCGCCCTTCCGTGAGGACTCGGGCCCGGTGCTCCCACAGGCTGCCCCGGTGCCCGGCTGCCACCTCTGTTCCTGCCCACCGGAGGCATGCTTACAGGCCAGGCAGGTCTTCTGTGGCCCTGGCGTGGCGCTCACAGCTGGCTGTGCCATGGTGCTGGCACCTCCTGAGGATGGCTCTGGCTACAGTGGGTCCCCAGGGTGGGCAGTGTGTGCCTCTTGGAGGCCACCGTTTGGCAGTCACAGGGCTGAGCATGAGGACAGGAGGAGGCAGCTGCTCTACAGCCAGACTCTGCTGGAGCCCCTGCGGCCCCTCAGGACACACGCTGGACCTCTGTGCTCCCCCTGCTGCCCCGAGGGAGGCCCTGTTGGGCTCTCAGCTGTGGGGGGCACAGAAGAGGCAGAGCTGAGGCTGGCACCACCTTCCCACCCGCCCTGGTGCGTCTTCACGTCATTCGTCCATGCCTCCAGGGGGCTTGAGGGGCCTTGAAGCCACTGCTGAACGACAGGGTGGCCCTGAGCTGTCACCACGCAGGGCTGGGCCACCCGGAAGCAGACAGCCATGTGGCCTGAGCGTCTACTGTTCACAGATCCCCAAATCTAAGTGGTTACTGCTTCGCCCTGGCCGCTGTGACCAATGAGGGCCACCAGCCCCGCCCCGCAATAAGGAAACCAGTGGAGCAGAAGCGTGCTTCTCTCGTGGGCCTCGGTGTTCCCCCAGAACCGGCGCCCGGGCCGGCCTGGCGTCCACCCTGCTCCCCCAGCATGGCTCCCGTAGCCGCCTCCATGGTAATCAGTGTTATTAGGCAGGAACAAAGGGCCCCATTATCTGGGGTTGACATTTTGGGAACATGGACCAAAGCAGCAGAAAGTCATGTTTCTTGGAATGAACATTAGCCGGTGGAACAGTCCGGCCGGTGGTGCGCTGGCCCCCGGAGGGGAGATTACAGGGTCAGGGACGTCCGGCCAATCAAGGGCTCTGATTGGCCACGCAGTCCTAAGTGCTTTATAATTGTGCTTCCGAGGCCTGTGGTTTAATGCTAGCCAAGGTCCACTGCTTTAGACTGCGTCACACATTTAACAGGGCCGCCTTCGTCCTCCTCCAGCCCCATTATGTAAATTGTCAAGACTGTTATCCTGGGAGTTTGCCTCCACTGCTGGCTGTTTTAAAATTGCATTTCTTAAAAAAAAAAAAAAAAAAAAAATGGAGGGGAGAAAGGAAAAAATACCAGCCCTGTTCCCATGTAAGAAGCCAACACCCTCCAAGATGTAAGAAGACAGTTCCCCCCCCCCCCCCCCAGCTCCCTGAGCATCGGGGCCGGGCCCCCAGCCCTGAGCGCCGGAGGTAGAGAGGCGCTGAGTTCACTCTGCAGGGATCAGTGTGTGTGGCTGTCCTGGTCTGCCTTGTTCTCTAGCGGGAGGCAGGTAGCCACGCTGTTAAGAAACCTGGAATAACCAGATCTCCAGGAGGACAAGAGTGACCAGCCTGGCTTGTCACGGCCGACAGCCTAATGTGGCCCCCGGGTGTGCAGAAGAAACCATGCTGTCATGGCTGGTGGCTACGGGGTCGCGAGGCCTACTTGCGGTCTCTTTCCCCTGTGCTGTGTCCACCAGAGTCCGTCGTCCTATCTCATGAAAGACAGCACGGTAATGCCGGGACAGAGACGGGGGAAGGCTGCCTGGCGAGCCTCAAGCTGGGTGGGGCTGTTGCCCTGTGCAGCCCGAACTCCACTGTTGGGTGCGACTCATGACCAGCTTGACTCCAGCTGCCGTGGCTGTGCCCGCCCAGACCCACCCTGGGCTCCTCTGTGCTTCCCTGGCATTTTGAAACCTGGTCTGCTCTAGGCCAGGCTGGGCAACACGGCGAGTTCTGGCTTGGCAGGGTCTATATAGTGAGATCTTGTCAAAAAAACAAAGCTTAACAAAAACAAAGAAGAAAAAAAAAGAAACACTTCTGTTTGGATTTGGAATGTCCCCAAAGCCCCGTGCATTTGGAAGTCGTGGGTTATATATGTATCTATGGATTTTATGCACTGTTAAGGGGCAGAGCCTGGTCCCAAGGGGCAGCTCACTAGGGCGAGGCAGATCATTTGTGTGTGGCGGGCCGGCAGGGTGAGGGGCTCGGGAAGTGCGTGGCCTGCGCACACAGAATCCCTGTCTTGCCCTGGCTGCTGCTCCACAGAGCCTGCCTCCTGGAGGGGAAGCCACCGACAAAGGAGGAAACAGCATCCTGTGTCCCTGACACTGGGACCAGAGCCCCAGGGACCGGCGTGCAGAAGGGGCTGTGGGGCTGGGGACACACTGTGAGCTGGAGCTTCTGGTCCTGTCTCCAGGAGCCCCGTCCTGTCCCGTCCAGCAGGAAGCCAGTCCTTGCGGCCAGCGCCGGCCAGGGCCACGTCTTCTCGTTCCCTTACGATATGTATGATACGTGTCAGATCTGCCTGCGTAGCACACGCGCTGCTTTTCAGCAGCTCTTGCCGGCCTGGTCTTCATGGGAGGGCAGGACCCCAACGCCTCACGGGGCAAGAAATGACAGGCCAGGGAAAGACTCGGAGCTTCTGCTGCCCGAGCTGGTGAAGGAGCTGGGACAGAGAACTGCGCCCTACCAGCACCCGGAGGGGGCCCGGGGCCCCTGTTATGGGCGGACGCCTGAGGCTGGCTGACTGAGTGTTACCACGGGGCCTGGCGCCTGAGCCTTATGAGTCCAAAGAAAGCTCCAGCCTTGTCCTGGTTCCCCGCCAGCCCTGTGCGCCGCTGGCCTTTCAGTTCCCATCCAGCGGTACCTGGGTCCTTTACGCCTCTGCCCCACCCCTGGGGGCATCGTCAGCCAGCTGTGGCCTCCCCCACCCAGGCCTCTCCTTTTCTGAAATTCCTCATTATCCCAGAATCGTGCTTACTGAGTGACCCACCGACCACTGGAGGCTCGGGTCTTCTGTGGGCATGACAAGGGTGGCCCTGCGTGGGCGGGCTGCCCACGTACTCGGCTGGGGGCTCCAGATGTTCAGTGGGTGGGACACAGATGGCCCCGCACGACCTGCGTTCCTCTCCAATCTGCTGATTCCCCGAGTGGGAGCTGTTCTGCCTCCCCCTGCAGCAGGGACTCTGGCTATGTGTGCAGCCTGCGGCCCTAAACCTTGGCTGTCCTGCCCGTCACCACCCACCAGCCAGTGCTGGCGAACAAACGCTCAAACCAGGGAGCAAAGGTCAGCCTCCTCCTGGCCTTCTCTGGAGACCTTGTAAGACACTTTCTCCTCTCTGTCCCCATTTTTGTCCCCTGTGGCTATTCCCCGGGGGAGTGAATGTGACGCGACACTCAGGCTCTCGGGTGTCGGGAAGGTTGAGGCGGAGCACGTGGGTCTTGACGCTGAGAACTAAGAAGCCATCCACGGACCGAGGCGGGGACGGCCACCCACGCCCAGGGCCCTAGGCAGCTTTGTCACAAGGCCCGGTGCGCTGGAAGGACCTATGGCGGCGGCGGCGGCCGAGCCACCAACCTGGCTACATGCCCAGCTCCCTGAGGACACGGGGGCCAGGGCTGGATTGTGAGGAGCGTAGGTCACTCGAACACCGGGAGTTACATCGCGCTCGGCACGCTCCTCGGAGCGGCTTGTGCCTCGGCGAGGGCGTTCGTCCTGCCCTGGGCTGACGCTCGTGAGAGGGATCGCGACATGAAGGGAGCAGGAAGGAGGGCCGGACTCGCTTTCAGCCGAGCAAGGACCGCGGCGTTTAAAAACAAGCGAAACCGGGGCAGACGCGTTCTCACGGTTGGCCACGGGTCCATGCGTGCTTCCGAGAGCGTCCGCAACTGGGCCAACCCTAGGTCGCCCTGGGTCAGCACCCAGGGGCATCTGGGAAACAAGCCCGAACCCTGGCTCCCCGTGCGCATCTGACGGAGGCAGGGGCGGAGAGGGGGCTGAGGGCCTAGCTCAGCGGTTGGGGCACCTGCCGGCAGAGGTCCCCGTCCCCTGGACTCCTGGGTCAGGTGGGCTAGCCTGTGTCGCCTGCCCGGGCCATGGCACACTCTCGGGTAGTGCGGCCAGATGGTCGCCGGTGGTACCGGGGAACAGGAAACCCCAGACGCCCCGGCCGCCGGCTTTCTCCTGGACTTGCTGTGAGCTCCACGGACTCAGCTGGAGGGCTTTGCCCGCTCCGCGGTTTTCCACTGTCTGCTAATCAGTGTTCAGAGAAATTGAAGAGCCAGGAGGCGGCAGGCAGAGAAGGGAGAGATGTAGAACTGGGTCCTGCCCCACCCCACGCGTGCGCCCCCGCTCGGAGCCTGCCCAGCCAGCACAGTGCCTGTGGCGTGCGGGCACGCTGGCCACGTGGACCCAGAAAGACCACCCTGGGCAAGCTTTCACAGGGACTTCTGTGCTCCCAATGGGCTCTTTGCCCACGGACCTGGGACTCCCTCAGGACCCACCCTGGGAGGAGCGGAGCAGAGTCCCCACGGGCACGGTGCCACTTTCGAAGTGTGCCCAGGATTTCCGAGATCTTCCTCTCTTCCGACTTCCTCAGGGCCCGTGAGAGAAGCTGTCTGTCGTCGTGTCACCGCTTTGCTAAGCCTGCGGCTTAGACCAGGAGAGGATCGCCTGGCTCTTGGCTGCAGGGGGTTCCGTCCTGCCTGGCTGGGCCAGTGGCAGGAGCACCACGGCAGAAGGGTGTGGAGGAAGAAGCTCTTCGTGTCCCGGCGCCCAGGAAGCCGAGAGCGAGGGAGAAGGCGGGACGAGAGCACACCCTTCCAGGCCACAGCCTCCCGTGGCCGCCCGTCCCGCCAGGTCCCACCTCCCAGCGACAGAGCCGGCTGTGATTTCACTCACGAATGAATCCCCGAGTGCGCTGGCCCCGAGGCCGGCCACCTTCCCCAGGCCCGCTCTGCACCCAGGAGACGGCAGGGGACATTTTAGATCTAAAGCACAGCAGCGCGGAGGTCGCCACGTCTCTGTGTGGACAGAGACTGTTCTGGACTCACAGGCCCCAGAGCTCCCTGGGGGAAGGACAGTCCTGGGAGAGGGCGGTCAGCATGTCCCCTGTGTCACTGCAGGGGCCAGGGCACCAGCCTGTGTCCCCACGCATCCTCATGACTTGACCCCGGCACTGCCGGAGTCTCTTCCGGCTCTTGGATGTGGGTGGAGCAGGGAGAACGGCCCTTGGATGATCACACTGCTCCTGCCCTGTCTGCAGTGACGGGGGTGGCAAGTGACAGCACTTTGCCAGGGCTGGAGAGCAGCTGGGGTGACGGGGAGCAGGTCGGATGTGGGCAGCCCGCTGACAACAGAGGGTGAACTCAAATCCTGGCTCTGTCCCTGCCTGTGCCACCCAGCCTGGCCAGGAAGCCAACAGTGGTGAGGGTGGCAGCTGACTGCAGAGCCTGACCAGCGTGTGGCCGGCATGGTCCGCGCCGCTGCCGGAGATGCCCCTGCCTCGCGCTTGGGGACAGGGATGGGAGCGGGTCCCCTCTCCCCCTAGGGTGGCATTTGAAGAGAAACCGGAACATCGTGGTCACCGAGAGAAACCCACGTCCTGCCCAGCTGCACCCTCCGTGCAGAGCTAGTGCGATGGTGGGTCAGCCCTGCCACCGAGGCCTCTCTGGTGAGGCCACCACACCGGAGGGCAGGAGCCGGGTGGGGTGGGGGGCAAGGTGCCGACCGGGTTCCTGGGTTCAGGTTCTAAGGGCCCTGGGTACTTCTCTGCTCCGTAACTTTAGAGCGCCACTTCCTGGGACTTCCACGTCAACATTACAGGACAGAAAATTGCTTTATTATTATGCTAAATGCCACCTTGTTTGGATCTGAGGACTGGTTAATGAAGATGATTGCTCTGTAACATGCGAAAGATAAAGTGCTAAAAAATGCTCAAATAGTCAACAGCCTACATAATTTGTGCTGTTATTAGGGACAATTTGTGACTTTTTAAAAGTCTAGTGGGTCCAAATGTCAAAGGAGGAAAACATTAGTTAAAACATCCAGGAGTAATGAATGACTTAGACAAGAAAGAAATTCACGGAGATTTAAACATTTCCGTAATTTAAATAATTCCATCTTTTAAAACATCCTGGATGCGCGCCCCGTGTTCAGCGCCCGCCCGCCGTCTCCCACGCTTATCTGCCTGGCTCCCCCCACAGACGCATCTTCCAGGTGAACCAGACCTGAGGAAAGGCGCGGTGTCCCTGGCTCTGGCCCTCGCCCTGACCTCCGAGCCCTCCGTCAGCAGAATACGTTTCAAGACCCTGGGGGCGTCACGAATCAAGTCACCAGCTACAAGTGGAGCATTATAAACATGTGAAAACAGACATGAAGTAGCAGATGGAGAATGAGCTGAGGACGGTCCTTGGTGTCTTTGTGATTTCAATGAAAATTCCAGCCTACGGCATGTGGAGAAGGTGCTGCACAGACTCAAACGTGCCCTGGTCCAGAAGGGGACCGGGCCTGCACGCCCTCACTCGCCGACCCCGTGACAACAGCTCCGGATCACTGTGCCCTGGGGACAGGCAGACGGTCGCGACCCCAGCGTTCTGGGATGACTGACTTCCATGTTGCAACTCTTCCCATGGTGCCCCGAGCCAAAAAAAAAAAAAAATACCAGGCAGTCTATGTACTAAGTAGTCAGGTCCAAGGTAAAAGTATCTGCGCACCTGAAAGGAAACCTTTAACCTCATCGTCCCCTCCCCACAATGGCCCGCCACGAGGCTGGATGTGCTCAGCCGGTGGGCTGGGGCCAGATAGCACGTCCACACTCCTGTTCAGTGCTGGCCCTCTGAGTCAGTGGGGTCTGTATCCACAGGAGTCAACCAGCTGGAGGAGGAAAGTCACAGACATTTGGACTAAAAGTGCCCAGATTTCCTGTTGTGGCTGTCCCCTGAATGGACTCACCACCTGCCGAGCACGGGCAGCGCGCTGTCGTGGGTCATGTGGGGGCGATTGGAAGTATTTGGGAGGAGGAGTGTGCGTCAGATCGCACGCCCTGCGTTTTGTCTAAGGGACCGCGGCACCTGTGCATGTTAGTGATCGTCAGGGTCTGGCCCGCTCCCCTCAAACACCAAGGGATGGCTGTACTTGTACAGGCACCACAGAGAGGTCAGCTCGGCACAGACAGGACATCACTGAGGGGTGGGAAGGCAATCTGGCAAAGATGGCTGCTGAGCCTCCAGCTCCTGGTCAGCTCCTGGTCAGCTTGCAGGGACAGCAGGTGCAGAGGGCTGCTGGCCTGCTGTTGGAAGCAGTGCTGCCGCCATGAGGAGTCCAGGGCCCCGGCACACATCCGTGTTCTAGCTGAGGTCCGGGATGACCCCTGAAAGTCTCGTGTTTGAAGGTCAGTACGTGCTGCAGGGGTGTCCTGGCTCCCTCTTCTCTTGCTGCTTCCTGGTGCCTGGGGTGGCTGGCTTTCCTCCATGGTGCTTTTGCCTTGAAGCTGAGGGACCGTGGACCAAATTCTCTGAGACTATGAACAAAAGCAACCTCTTCCTGTTGAAGTTGAGGGTGTTGGATGTTGTGCTTCAGAGACCGGAAGGGGTCTAATACAGAAAATTAGAGCCAGCACCAGGGGCTTTGCAGTGACTGTAGCTGTCCATGAGGCGTGGGAGTCTTCGGAACCGGTTTATGGGAGGAGTTGAGGAAGGTTTGGAGATGTGGCTGGAGACGTCTCCCAGCACCGCGGGGCATGAGAATCGGACACTGGTAGGAGTGCAGACAGTGATGGCCAGGCGCACAACGCTTCCGGTGGGAACGCAGACTCTATTGGACGCTGACCTACGGGGCACGCATGTCTCATTCTGGCAGGAAACCTTTCTGCATTTTGCTCATGTCCTGAGACTTTGTATGAGGCAGAATTTAAAAGTGATGGGCTAATTAACCTGGTGGCGCAAAGTCTAAGTGAACCCACGGTTCGGACTGTGGCACAGGAACGGCTGGTTTCTTTTAGGTATGTCTACGGTGAGAATCAGCAACAGAAAAGCAGCTTTTTGTTGTTTGTAAAATTGGCCACTTGGCTGGAAATGACATGAAGTTGAGGCAAGGAGAATGTGGTTGCTGGAAAGGCTAGCGTTACGAACCACAGGATCGGAGCTGCCGTGGTTTGGATGTGCTGTGTCCACCAGAGCCTCATGTGCCCCTGGCTACTGTGTTCTGTTGGGAGGTGGGAGCTGGCTGTAAGGGGTGGACGCTTGGGGTTGACCTGGAGGGCACTGCTGGTTCTGCCCTTCCTCCCAGAGTGGTCTCTGTTCTACCAAGCTATGAGGATCTCGGTCTCTGGGGCTCAGGCTCTAGACCTGAGCCCTGTCATGTGATCCCACCATTTTCCAGCCATCCACCGGTGAATGGACTGTGACTTTCTGAAACGACAAGTTAAAATAAATCTTTCCCCCTAAAGTTGTGGATGTTGGGTATTGAGCCACAGCGACAGAAAGAAACTAAGACAAAAACCATGGGTGAGACCCCTTGCGAGCGTTTCAGAAAGTGACCAGATCCCACCCATTGAGAGCACACGGCTAAAGAGTTAAACTCCTAGAAAGATTTTGCTTCGAGAAGAGATCCCCACAGCGCCTTACTCATTCGCGGCCACCCAGAGAAGCGTTTTCCTGAGTTCACCCATCCAAGCACCAAAATGCCACTACAGCCATGGTCCAAGGGTCTGGCCATTGCCCCTGCTGGCAGCAGCCCAGGGTGCCACCCACGTGGTGCTGGCTTTTCAGTCATGCAGAATGCGAGAGTTACAGGGTCAAAGAGGCTCCCATGTGATTTCAGAGGAAGGCCTGGGAGAAGGCCGTGTGCGCGAGGCTGTGCGCGAGGCCGTGAGAAGGAGCCAAAGGTGCAGTGGGGACCCTGGCAAGCCAGAAATGCCAGGAATGTGAAACGTGAGCAGAAGACAGCTGTGGGCACTGAGCAGAGCCAGCTTACGAGAGGCGCTGCGCGGGCTACGACGTGCAAGGTCGTGGTGTGGCTGCGCAAGCCCTTGGGGTTCACGTCTGGCCACAGCTTGCCTTGGGTGCTGGACACGGAGCTCCGGGATTTAAGTTTATCCTGCTGATCTGTAGTATCTTCGGTAGGTAACGTTCAGTTCAGTCTCCCTGTTCCTTTTTTAAAGAATGGGAATACTTACCCTATGCCATTGTACATATATTTTTTTCTCCTTTTTTTGTGAGACAGGGTCTTTCTCTGTCATTTGGACTGGTCCTGAGCTCACTATGTACCCAGGCTGGTCTCAAACTCATGACAGTCCTCTGCCTCAGCCTCTGAGTGCTCGGATTACAGAAGTGCATCACTATATCCAGCTAATCATTCTGTGATGCTAGGGAACGGAGCCCAAGGCCTTGCGGATGCCAGATAAGCACTTTAGTCACTGAGCTATGCCCCGGCCCTCCCATTACATGTTGAAAGGACTCAAATTTCTTTCTTTCGTTTGTTCTTTTGTCTTTCTCTCTCTGTTTCTTCATTTCTTCTTTCTTTGGATGCTCCCAGGGGCTCACAGCTGAGTCTGCCTTGAGTCTTGAACAGCCTTCAGACTTGGGCTTTTCCGCTGGGCGGGACCTGTTAGCATTTCAGCAACTTGCAGAGGTGGTCAAGTACATTTTGCATCATGAGTTGGGGGCCAGGGACAGGATGCTATGGTTTTAGATTTAAAAGGCAGAGAGAGGTCTGGCTGGAGTCCGACCCGGAAGGGTGTGCGCTCGTCCCGACTCTTCTCCTCTCTGCTTCGTGGCTGCCACTGGGCGAGCACCTTCCTCCGCCTGTCCTTGCGCCACTCCTGCCTTGCAGCCAGTCAGCTACGGACTGGATCCTCTGACACCTGTGAGTCAAGATGAATCAGTCCTTGGTAAGCCGTGGGAATCGGGTGTTGTGCCGGCGGTGGGGTAGGGCGGTGTGCGTAAGCCGTGGGAGTCAGGTGTTGTGCCCGCAGTGGGGAAGGGTAGCCTCCTCCACTGCAGTGTGCTGGTGGCACGGCAGGCCTGGGCAGAGGGTGAGAAACTGCGATTTGATATGGGTTTTTTTTTGTTTGTTTGTTTTTTGCTCTGATTGGAGCTTCCTCTGGGTATCTTTTTCATCTTTCTGTTGATTTCTTTCCTTCTGCAAAGTGGACTCGCCCGTGGATGTGAGTTATGGCCTGGTACTGACCCAGCGGTAACCGCAGGTGCACGCTTAGGGCAAGGGGGACAAGAAAAGTGAGCGAATGACAGGAAACAAAACAAGAAGCCCCAGGTGGACACTGATGTTTCCAAATGTCTGGAGAAGCCTAGGTGGCATCACCGCTAAACCATTCCACCCAACGCCTGCAATTCTAAGCAGTGAGTGCCTGGTCAGCAGGAACCTGCTAGCGAGATCCGGGGCCCTGGGCACACAGCACAGCGTGCCCAGCAGGTGCCCCTCAGAGGGTCTGCGATGGGAGGGTTGGTGCTTCAGGGCCTGGCGGGCGGGGGCGAGCAGGTCTGCCTTTTCACATCCAGGTTTTCTTCCTTCTTCCCCCTCCCTCCCTAGTTATGTAAATGTGGAAGGCAGAAACTCCACTCTGCCCTTAGGAACACCCCAGCGCGGCTTCTGCTGGGCCCTGCCGCCTGTTTCTTTGCTCCAGTCAGAGATCACTACACTGAGTCCTAAGATCTTTCTTCCCTTAGTCTGAAATCCGAGGAAGGGACACTTGAATGAGCGTCAAAGAATAGAAAAAAAGAGACAAAGAAATCAAACAAACAAGTGAAAGCCAAAACCCCAGAGGGTGTCGGGACGATTGTTTCCTGCTGGACTCACTAGTAGGAACCTTGTCGCTGGAGAAACTATCATAAAGCTGAGATACTCGGAGTTTACCCAGCCTGTGGCGGAAAGGGATTACACAGGAGATGTGACTTATCGGCGGCTGTTCCAGGAGACACTTTGCCCCTTGTCCCCTCTGACCCGTGGGCGGAGGGATGGTGCGCCAGTGCCCGGCTGCTCCTTTCTGTAGGAGGAAACGTGCCTGAATTGTTCCCGAGCTAATTTCTGGAAGGAAGGGAGCTTCAGAGGAGGCTCCTCCAGGGGTCTTGCGGGGCTGCCCCCAGGGTAGCGCACCAGGGCAGGGAGGGGCCGCCCTTCTGAGGACCCTTGCCCCCCTGACCGCTTTGGTGGGACAGTAGGATGAGTGAAGGATGTAACGTCTGTCCTCTCCTAACGCCGACGCGTGGTGTCTACCTTTGAAAAGTCTGTTTGATTCTCTTTTAAAAAGAATCTGAGTCTATGTCAAATAAAATTAAGCGGATCCTCCTGTGACCAGGAGGCTGACTGTTTGCATTTGAGTTTGGCGAGCCTTACGGAGTGAGCTTTCTATCCATTTTTTATTCACCCCGGAAAATTGGGACCTTGAATGTCACTGTCAAGAGGAGGAATTAAATGTCAAAGTTCAAGATTGTTTAAAAATGGATTAGTTCAATTAGATTCCGGCGCTGGCACAATGAGTGTTTCACACACGACACGAGGAGAGTCGTCAGGGTTTGTGCAACACGTTGACGCCCACGTGACGAGGCCAAACTGCCATGTGCTGTCTTTTTGTATGTTAAAAATCAGAAACGTGTTCCCTAGTCCGATAGTATAAATTACTTACATGGAAGTGAAGTAATAAAAGCACAAAGCTTGACCATCTCATAAATTATTTTACTAATCAGAAAAGAAGAATGTAAAAGAAAAAGAGAGGAAGCTTATGGGGCCTCAGGGCCTTTGCACGGCAGGAGGACTGGGTAGCCGGTGTCCACGTGGAACAGGCTTACTGCATGCCTCCTACCTGCCAGGGCTGCATTGCTGTCCTGGCACACACCTGCCCGTCAGGAGGCCCAGGGCTTCCAGGCTCTGCCGTCTTGGTGGTGTTTGCACAGTGACCTTGCGTCCAGTGTCAGAGGTCGCCGCTGTCACAGGAGCCATCTCCCGTGGACTCCTGTTGATGGCAGTGCCGTGAGAACCTGCTTGGCAATTTGGAATCCAATAGGTCCACAGTCTGGTGTGGAGAGCCTGTGAGGACGCTTCCGGGGACAGGAGAACCCTTGGGAAGAAGATTTCGTTGAATGAGGACTTCAAAGCTGAGCCAGCTGGCCCCGAACGGAGAACTCTAGGAGGCTGAGGCAGGAGATCACAAAATCCAGGCCCAGCTTGGGGAGCTTGTCTCAGAATGGGCGGGGGTGTAGCTCAGGGCAAAGGTCACGCTCAGCAGCACGCCGCATGCCCGCACACAAAATAATCATTTCAAACCTGGAGGACACCGTAGGGAGTTCCAGACAGGGCAGCCGCACAGGCTAGGGGTGAGTCCCCCGCCCGGGGTAATACCAACATCCCTGCTTCTCTGCGCTCGTGGGGTATGTCCTCTTAGCGATCACATGCTGTGCCGCTGCAGAGACCGAATCTGTGCTTCGGGATGCCCGCTCCTCTGGCGTGTCCTCCTCGTGTGCCCGTTACCTGCACGCCAGCAACGTCTCAGACGGTCTGCCAACACTCCAGGAAAAGCCAGCCCTTTCCTGAACTAGAAACAGGATAGATCTTCCTCAGCTCATTGAGGGTCTGTGCCTAAGGCCTTCAGAAACTGTTGCAGTTAGCAGAAAGCTGGAGATGCTATCCTTAAGGTGGGAGTTAAAATGGGGTGCCGGGTCTCAGGGATCCCTCTCTGGGGATCAGGGCAAGAGAAGAAATAAGTCTTGAGGATCTATCACAAAAATGTTTTAAAAATATCATCAGACTCTGCAGAAAATATGATTATCTTCCTTTAAAAATCTAGCAGAATGCACAAATACCTACATTGAACTAGTGCCGATGAAGGCTGCAGCACTCAGGCTGAGCTCGCCGCGGCAAAGCAAGGGGCGTTTTTGTTCTAGAGCGTATTCTCAAAGGAGACCGTTGGTAGCAGCAGCAGTGAGCTGGCGAGGAAAGTCCTGGGCGCGGCTCCTCAGTCCTGGATCCTCCCTGGCCCCTCTACTCTGCCCCGTGAACCGGGCGGCCCTGCCCAGCCGCACTCTGCCACCGCGGTTGGGGGGGGGGGGGCGCCTGGGAGCCGGCTGGCTGTGGATTGGGTCCCCTGAAACCTCGCCCCTTGTCGGGACTCTGGCCGCCTCCCTCCACGGTCACCTCGTCTTCCCGTTCTTGTGGCACCTTTCCCGCCCCTGCCCGGCTGTGGTCCCACGGATCAAACCCGCAGGGCTTTGTGCCGAGCTATGGCCCCTGCACTTTTTTATTTTTATTTTGAGACAGGGAGTCTTGCTAAGTTACTGAATTGCCCAGGTTGAGCCTAAACTCACAATCCTCAGCCTCCCAGAATGCTTGGATTATAGGCCTGCACCACCACCCCCTGCAACCTATCTTTTAGACCATCCCTGTCTGTGCTGTGAGGCTGGGCCTGAAGAGGAAAGGGCCGGGCAGAGCTCACAGGCCCCGGACTCCACCCTGAACGGAGATGGAGTCTGTGCTGGCATCCAGGAAGGAGGGGCCGGAGTGGCGTGGGACTCTGGAAGCTGAAGTCCCTGAGCTCTGTGCACGGGCGCTGGGGTTGGGTCCGGAAGGTCCCACAAAGGCTCGCTATCTGGATGTTGTAAGACACAGATGTCCTGCTGATAGCTGGGAGGGTAGCTCCGCCCTGCCGCGCCCACTGGGCTTCCCATCAGCCACCTGCACCGTGTGTTTCCAGTATTGCCAGCTGCCCTCACGTGGACTGTGGCCTCCCAAAAGCAGGAGCTAAAATAAATCTTTCCCTCCTTAAACTGTGGGTATTGGGGTCTCCTGTGCCAGCAACAGGCAGGTGACAGAGAGAGTGGGTCCCCGTGGCGTGGCCTGGCCTACGTGGGTGCTGTGTTCGGCCTCGTGTCCGGGAGGTGTCAGCCGTGGAAGCCAGTCCATTGGCTTCTTGAGCTATTAGGCGGTGGAGGCGGAGACACAACCGGGAAGGTGTATCTTCGTCTGACTGACAGGGCACCGTGCGCCTGGGGAGCACGGGGCGGGGCTACCTCACTCATCAGACTAGCAGGGTACTGCGTGGTGTGGGGGAGGCACAGGGTCACTCTCCTGGTCAGGCTCCTTGGTCACCCTTGGTGGCGCTGCACACCCACATTGATAGGAGACCCCACCGCTGAGGCGGCTGTTGGCCATTCTACACACCCCTGCGTGGCTGACCTCGCAGCCTTCATGCCTGGCGTCCTGGGCAAGGCCTCCACACGGACACGGCGGCACACCCGCGCTCTGAGGGGCCTCCTCTGCCGCGCAAGGGCCAAGCAGACGGAGAAAGGGCCTTGCTCACTCGCAGCGGGAGGACGGTGCTTCTGGAGAACACGCGCTGCTCTGGCCGAGCTCTCCCCCCGTGGCTCTCCCAGCTGTCCCCGTGCCTTCTCCAAGGCCATCCCAAGCCAAGCCTACTTCCTGGTGCGACTGCCCCCCTGCCAAACCGTCCCTCCCAAAGCTGTCCCCTGGCTGAGAATGAGGCCCCGTGCAGGTGATCACTGCGCAGGCGTAAGCTCCTTCCAGGAAGGCCTGTGGGTTTGGCCCAGGCTCTGGGGCCTGAGCCCCGCTCCCACGCGGCGCACACTGGCTCTGGTCCCAGCTCGCTTCCGAGGGCCATACTGCTCTCTTGCTTCTTAACAGCCAGCAGAGGGCTAAGGACGCAGTAGGTGCTCAGAAAAGCCTTGCCAGCTGGCTGCTCAATGTCTCAGTACATTTCCGGGGAGGATGCTGAACTGTCAGGCACGGAGAGACCCTGTGCTCTCCAGGAGCACCGTCCTCCCGCTGCACAGGAGCTGTGGGACTGCCAGGAGTGAGTCCCGCCGCCTGCACATGGGCTGGGGACAAGCCCCGCCGCAGGAGGCGGGCCCTCGGTCACCGTGTCTCTCAGTGGCAGGCGTGTTCCCGTCCGGATTCACAAACCACATTTCAACCCTGTTCACTCCTCATGTTCTTGTGGCACGCCCAGTGTCCCTAACACAAGAAGCTGACGTCTCGGGACCAGCAGAGCCGCTGGGGTTGCACCCCTGCCAGCGCGCAGGGCTTGGCATTTGTGACTGCATCCTCTCACTTGCTGAGAGCTAGAATTATCCAGTGTGGCGGGCAAGGCCACACCCACCGCGTGAACATGGGAGGGGATGTGCACCCCATGAGGTGGTCGGGGACCAGGCCCTCGTGGACCCAGCACGCCGCCTTCTCCAGATTCCGCCGTTGTCTGCCAGAGTTGGGAACAACGGGCAATAGTGTTGGGGGACCGAGTCACAGCCACGCTCAGAAATGAGTCTGGGCCGAACAAAACTACACCTGTGCACGCACGCCACCGCCACATGTACACATGCATGCACACACTTGTACAAATGCAGGCACACGTGTGCAT
Organism: Ctenodactylus gundi; assembly: GCA_004027205.1. Taxonomy (NCBI): domain Eukaryota; kingdom Metazoa; phylum Chordata; class Mammalia; order Rodentia; family Ctenodactylidae; genus Ctenodactylus; species Ctenodactylus gundi. Next base: position 63,914 of record PVKB01001605.1, read on the forward strand.
ATACAGGCACAGGTGTACACTCATAGGAACGCACACAAATGTGCACACATGCATGCAAGTCTACAGGTGTACACACACATGCTCACACACAGGCACACACACAACAATGCACGCACGGATCCGTAGGTGCATGCGCACACATGCCCACACACAGGCAGACACGCACCCAGCAGTGCTTGGCGAAGGCGGCAACTGGAGGCTGATGAGCAGGCACTGCCCGCACGGGCAGCGCCGGGTCTGGGATTCCGGGGCAAGTGTGATCTGCGTGTGAGAGGCGGACTCCGACGTCTGAAACGCCCTTCCCCTGGAGAGGTGCGGGTGTCCAGACAAAGCACAGAGCGGCTTGCTTCATCCTTCCGTGAGCCGTGGCCCAGTGCCGGCCGGGCTGGCCTCGCCGGAGGGAGGGAGGCAGGAGGCAGGAGGCCCAGGCGGCGTGGGCCAGGCGGGGCCAGCTTCCTTGTGGCTGCCGGGGAGAGACAGGTTTTAGGTCGCGTTGGGAGCTCTGTTCCCGGTGTAACCTGCCCGCTGCATCTGGGAGCGGATGGAGAGGCTCAGCGGGGCCCAGCGAGCGCCAGGAAGGGCGGCAAGACTGGCCTCTGTCGCCACCGAGGATAGGCGTGACGGCTGTGTGCAGCTGGCCAGCACGGGAGGGTCTGGGTGCAGCCCTGCTCTCCCACAGGGTGGGCCCGGTGCCCGCCACCCCGCGCCCGTGCCCGTGCTCTGCACTCTCTGGACCGCAAGCATCACTTTTTCACAAAAGGGCGGGTCCGCTGCTCAGTGCGGCGCCCGTGTCTCCGTGACCTTCTGGAGACCCCTTCTCTGAACATGAGACTTGTGGGGAGCCTTTCAGATCCGCACCACAGCATTTCACCTTTGGCTACCTGAAACTTCACGCCCCTCTTCCTTTTTTGTCTGTCTTCCTTTTTTCTTCTTCTTTTTAATTTTGTCTTGAGACAGGCTCTGGCTCTGGTTCAGGTGCGAGCCGGCCCTGAACTCGCAGCAGTCCTGCCTCGGCCTCCCGAGTGCCGAGATTCAAGGTGTGCACCGCCCCAGGTGGCTTGTGTGGTGCGGGGCAATAGAACCCAGGGCCTCGTGCGCGTCAGGCGAGCACTCTAACTGCCAGCTACGCCCTCAGCCTTCGTGCCTATTCATTAAGCGGAGTTTAAGCCACCTCTGAAATTCGCCCAAGTCCCAGGAGCCCCGGCACTGTTGTAGAGGCCAGCAGCTCATCCCTGAGACTCGGCAAACTCTTCCAGCGAGCCATGGGTAACAGCGGTGCAGAAGGCTAAGTGCCTCCAGCATGTCACATGTGACCGTTCCTGTTCCACGGGGAGGAACGGGAGGCGGAAAGCCGGCCCAGGGCCGAGCAGGGCACACGTCAACCCCCTGGTTTCACGTTCAGCCACCGGGAAGGGCTGTGGCGAGGTGCGAGCTCAAGAGAGCTCTGGGAGCCCGGCGCTGTGACACGGCCCGCTGCAGCCCATGCCACCTCACCCAGGCGGGCTCGACTCACCACCGCAGGCTTTCCGTTGGCAGACGTTCCACACTCCCAGCGTACCCCAATTCCCGGGGCCTCTGCCACACCTATGGCTTGCTCTCAGGGGCGGATTGCCGGCCTCCTCGGCCTTCTTCTGAAGCCTGCGTGGAGCTCTGTGACCCTGTAAATCTTACATGGGGAAGAAACTCAGTTCCATATGGATGGCATCCCGGTCCACTGCCGGGTCATGCAGGAGTCAGGCTCCTAGGTGACAGTGACAGCAGCCTCAGAGCGCTGGGATGACTGAACTTGGAGAAACACTTTGCAGACACCCTTGAATGAGGAGGCTGTCTGGGGTTCTCTCCTGAAAGTAAAATCTTTTAAAGGGGTGAGCACTTTACCCCGCTGAGCGGCTGGCGAAGGGTCTGACGGTTTCCCGCGGCGTCTCGCGGCCTTTTTCTGTGGTCCCGCTGCAGAGTGCGTGGCTTCCTCTCTGTGGTGTTGGTCTTCCCAGCACCGTGTCTTCCTTGGCTCCCAACTTACTGGCGCTTTTTTTGTTTCTGGCCAAGCTGCAGACTTTCAGATCGCTCAGCTCTGCTTTTGCTCTTGATTCTCGCGGTTGTGGCTAACGGCAGCCAGAAATGCCGGTGCCACCACCTCAGTACTGAGCTACACTGAGGCTTCCTCCGCCAGATGAGTTAGTGCACTGTCTTGAAACTCAGCCTAGTAGGTCTCAGGTCCTGGTAGGCTTCTTGCCAGAGTGGAACATGCACAACCTCCAGCCCCATGTCCAGCAGAGCCCTCCCTTACGCCGACGCCCCCGGGCCTGGCCTTCACTGTCCTCCTTCCCACCAGCATCCTGGTCTCCTGAGCTCTGACTAGAATCGCCCATCAGACTTTGTTAACAGCCTCCTAGGCCTTCTCCAGCTTGGCTCTCTAAACCTCTTCAAAGTCATCCCAAGAAATAACTGCAAAGGCTTCTGACAATAAAGACAGTATGGTCAGATAATGGTCTCACCATTCTGGTACCAACTTTCCATGTTGTATTGTGTATTGTAGAGACAAAACACTCAACACCCACAGCTTAAAAGAGGACAAGGTCATCTTAACTCACTGTTTCAGAGGTTCCAGGCCATGGCGAGCTGGCTCTGAGGCCCGAGTGGCGTGGCGGGAGGCCATGGCGAGCTGGCTCTGAGGCCCGAGTGGCGTGGCGGGAGGCCATGGCGAGCTGGCTCTGAGGCCCGAGTGGCGTGGCGGGAGGCCTGGCGGAGGAGAGCTGTTCTGTCCACAGCACAGGCAGGCAGAGGAAAAGGGCAGATCCAGGACTAATTGCCCCCTTCAGGCCCCTGCCCAGGGACACATCTGTCCCAGCCTGGCCCCGCCTCCTGACAGCACGTTTGGCCATGCACCCCACCCGCAAAGGAAGAAACAGCCGATGGGTGTAACGTCCCCTGGTCCCATCACCTCTGACCACGTAAGAATCTTGGGGGACATTTTAGACCATCACACCTGCCGTGGGTGACTCCCAACCCTTCCTCGAACTGGCGACACTCGTGCCATCTGCTTCAATGCACCACACATTTTATACGGACCCCAAGGAAGTGCTATGGGCACCCGGCACGGTACCTCCCTGGCTGGGCCCTGAACCTGTCGGCAGCTTCTCTGTTTCTATCTGCAGCAAGAGGAGGTGACAAGGGGCGGAGGCTGGGGTTCACAACTCAACAGGTGTGAACGCACACGCCTGTCACTTTCCAGAATCATGTGATGTGGCTTCCACGCGTTCTTAGGTGAATTGCACAAACATACAACCTGTGGACAGTCTGGCCCCTTCCCTGAGCGTGGAGAGGGAGGGGCGTGTGAGGTGGCCCGGGCAACCATGACTCGGCGGTGCAGGACCCTTAGATCCCTGCACAGGCTGGTGCTGCGCTCCTGTCCCCGGCGCCTCCTCCGGTTAGTCACAGCCCGAGAGAATGGACATCAGTGCTGCTGCCCACGGATCATTTCCTGATGGATGCTCAGCACCGTGTCACGGGAAGAGTGACAGGACCACCGGGGCATCCAGGGGCACATCAGAAAACAGGACAGGGAGAAGAGGATCATGGGGGAGAGGCGGGTCGGGATGTGCCCTGCTCGCCTGCCTCTTGTCTGAGAATTTCTCTGCCCTTCAAGGCCATCCAACCACACAGCTCTGGCATGGGCATGTGATGTCACCTCTGAGGTGTGAACTCGCTATCCCTCCTGTCTTGGTCACTTTCCCATGGCTAGGACGCAATGCCCAACACCTGAAACTTAAAGGAGAGGTTTGCTTTGGCCGTGGATTTTGAAGGTCTGGCCCATAGTCACCTGACTCAGCGGCAGGAGCTTCCTGCTGGAGGGACGCGGCTACCGACGGCGGTCCATCCGAGGGTGACGAGGAGCAATGAGAGGAGGCAGGAGGCACCCCGCGGGCCACACCCTGGGACCTGCCTCCCCCAGCCCCATCTCCTCACAGCGCGGCCCCGACCCAGTCACCGTCCACACACTGGAGAATCTGAGAAGCATTGCCGATCTGCACCGTAACACCTCGTAACTGAAGTAAGTCCGGCAGCCGCTGAGTGTGGGGAGAGAAAGCGAGGCGGTGCCTCTTGGGGCGCACAGAGGGACAGCCCTTCGCGCTTTCGAAGCCGCAGAGGGCACGGCCCCTGTTCCTAAGGACTGAACACGGAGCTAAGATGGGGTCTGCAGGAGCTGTGCAGAACCAGAGAACAGCACAGAGAAGCCCAGAGCTGCGGCCGCCTGCTCCGTGCTGGACAGCACCACCTGACCCACGCAACACAAGGGAGCACAATCTGACTGGCCTCTCAGTGCCACGAGGTCTTGGTCCACTCAGCGGTGGCCGGCAACGGTAGACTTGGCGGAGGCTTAGCCCCAGAGAATAGAAGTGGGGATGGGGTTCATGGCCTGGGGGGGTGGGAAGCCAGGGGAGCAGGAGGGAGGGCAGGCTACGGTACGCCCTTCTGGTCACGGCCCAGTGATCTGCCCCTTGGGACCTGGCCCCACCTCTTAATAGCCCAGTGGATCAATGGATTCACCCCGTAATTGAGTCACTTTCCAAACCCAAGGCTTCTAGAGGACATTCCTGACCCAGACGATGGCAGTTCTGACTCGGCAATGTGACATGGTCGTAGGGAGCAGGCTCTAGGTTAGGCACGCCCGGTGTGGGCCAGGCTCCCCTGGGTTCTGGTTCCCCTGCTCCACTCTGCCCCGAGGTGGGCCTTCCTGCACTGGGATGTGACCTTCCAGTCAGTGACAGCCAGGAAGGGCATGCCAGCAGCCCCGGGACCCAGGACGTGGGCGGTCGACCTTTGCCTAGCCTGCAACGTCCCTGGTCATGCAAGCTCGGAGCCGGGGGGCCGGGGGGGGGGCGAGCATCGCGACCACCCGAGGCTGAGTCCACCCACTTCCAGCACGGGTTCAATCGCCACGCAGGTGCCCACGGGAGCGACAGCTCTGGGCCCTGTGCGCCTCTGGGTAATGAGGCCGTGTCTCATGACAGCGTGAACGTGGCTTCGATAGTGTGGGATAGGAAGCAAGCTCTGTTTCAGAATTGTTAAAAAAAAAAGGGGGGGGGAATAAGAGAGCAGGAAGCAAGAGATGCCAGGCGCGATGGTCATTTATATTAATTTCACTGCAGACACGGAGCTGGGGATGAGGAACAGGCCTCACAAAGGGTCACTCTAAGCCTGAAACAATCACGATACGGCAGGCACGGGAGGAGAAGGCGTGCAAAAAGTACCCCGAGCACTTCAGGAGACTATTTTCCTCATATGAAGCTTATTCTTGTAATATTACTGCATTTCAAAAAAATACAATTTTAGAAAAAAAATGAACTCTAGCTCTTTGCAGTGATAGGCGACAGGTCAGAAAAGCATTTCAGAATAATTTTACACCTTTTAACCTTAAAAAATACTTTGCTGACAATTGAGAGAGGGCCTTAAAAGAAGCTCTGATAGGCATCCTCACAGCGGGGCGGCGCGTCCCATCACGCGCGCTCCTGCATAATGCATCCCGTAATGAGGCCGGGCGCAGAGGCGAGGGGGCTGGGGCGCTGCCCCCTCCCCCCGCGCCCGCTCCTCCTCCAGGCGCGGAAAGTTTGTGGCGGACAACTCCCAGGACGGCACAAAGGCGGCGGCCTGTTGAAGGTTTCCGCCTGACCGGGGCATAGCTGCTTTGTCGTCAGATTGCGTCTGGACTCAAATCTATATTTAAGCCCGGCCTGGGTGGCGCAGGCCTGTCCCCCAGCGCTCCGGAGACTCGGGCAATTGCGATTTTGAGTCCAGCTCGGGCAACTTAGTGGCTTAAGGAGAACCTGTCTCTGAAAGAAAAAATAAATCGGGCTGGGGGTACGTAGTTAGGTGCTCCATCCGCAGTGACACCAAAAATAACAAAAAGCTCCACGTAAATACGTATTTAGTATTTTGCGTGTCCCCTTCGGCTCCTGCTCGGACAGTGCTGTGGAGTCCCTGGCTCAGTGAACGGTGCAGGCGCATTCCCAGGGTCCTGTCTCCGCACGTGGCCATTGGGAGGAGCCTAGCGCGGCAGGTAGCGGCCCTGACTAGGGGCACTGGTGTGGCGGAGCGCTGCCTCCCCACCCCAGGAGCCGGCCCTGCTGCAGCTCAGGGAAACACAGTGAGGTTTCACCCAGGGAAAAACAAACCTCCTTGCAAGGGGACAGAGCCTGGTGGTCAGCACCTGTGAGGAGCAAGAGGGCCGAGGCAGGCTCACTGGCCCTGGGCCTGGCAGGAAGGGCAGGGCAGGAGGAAATGAACGGGCCCGCGGGTAGGAGGCGTGTGGGCTGAAGCCTTCCTAGAGGGGGAGGAGACAGAATTGCTTCCGAGCAAGGCTGTGCTGCCTTTGTCCTCTGCCGAGAGACCAGGCCAGAGATGGTGTCGGGGTGGCTGTCTGGGGCAGCCCCCGGAGGCCCAGGCGTCCGCCCCGGGCGTGGCTGCTCCCATCGAAGGGCACGGCCTCAGGAGGTGCCCGAGCTGTTCAGATGCCCGTGCTCTGGGTGCATGACTACGAAGTCAGCCGCTCGGCCTGGATCCCACGGGAGTCGTGCACTGCAGGATGCAGAGACGGGGCCGGAAGCCCCGGCAGCCGCTTCCCTTCCTCCCTCTCTCCTTTCCGCTCTCTTCCCTGTTTCTCCCCCCTTCCTTCCGCCCAGGCTCTCGGGAGGCAGGGACCTGCTTGCTGGTCGGGCCTGTGAGGGCTGGGCTGGGCTGCTTCTGAGAGGCTGCAGGTCTGGGGTGCCGCTGAGGGAACGGCCAGTGGGTGCTGAGATCCGCATGCTGCCCGGGGTGGATAGTTCCCCACCGTCCTGGCGTCCCCCCCGAGGGCGGGCTCTCCACCCTGGCAGGTGTGCCCACTGTGGCGAGGTGGTCAAGGTCAGCAGCCTTTTTCTCCTCTCTGCAACTGCGTCTCGCACCAGTTTCTTCCTGGGCACGGTTTAAGGGTGACCCCCAAACCTTGGTGACCCCCAAACCTTGGTGAGCTCCTCTGAGTTTCCTGTTGCTCCAGTGGGTTCAGTCTTGGGCTTTTTTTTAACGGCTCCTGCTTACATCACTGCGCGTTACGGCTGCTGAACGCTGCTTCTGGTCTGGGCTCCGGCGGCATTTTCTAGGGGCGCGCACGTACATTTGTGGTGCCTGCTACCCGCAGGTGCCTTTTTCAGAGTCTGGGGCTGCCAGCTGCTGCCGATTCCCCCTTCTCCCAGATTCGTGCTTACCCAACCTGAGGTTCTGGCCTCCGGCCTCTCCTCCGTCTGTGAGCCGTGGGTGCTGGCAGCTCAGGAGCGTGCCGAGTGGACGGCTGTTTTTCTCCACTTCCGATATGATTTCAGGATTTCTGACCGCCGCCCGGCCTCCTGTCACGTGTGGGGAGCGCCTCCCTGTCGTAGCTACATTGAACAGGCATTTAACGACTGAATTCTCAGCTTTTCAAGTGGGTCAGTGAGGAGACATCGTGCTGCTCTGTTACTTGCCTGCCATCTTGACCTGAAAGCTCCTTATTCTGTTGTTGACTACCTCTGGGAGCAGTTGGTGGGGGTGCAGGGGAGCAGCGGGGAAAAGGGCACATCTGGTATGGAAAAGAACCTTTGTTAGGTCAAAGAAGTACCCAGGGAGAACGAAACATGTTACCGGCAGCAGGAGAGTTTGGAGTTAGACTTCACTGCAGCAGGTGGCAGTGTAGCAGGTCCAGGCATCGAGGTCCCATGACCTTACACGGGGGTGATGGATCTAGGCGTAAGACCCCATGACCCTGCTCCTGGGTGGCAGGCGCCAGACTCACACCCACGACCCCATGTCTGGGTGTAAAGCCTACGGCCTAAGACACAGGCGTACGGCATTATGCGTAAAGTGCACTCAGGCTGGTGATGGGTGAACAGAGCTTTTCTTCGGTGAGGGTGGATTCGTGAGTGTGAGGATTTTGGATCCAGCTGCTTAGCTGGCACGTGGCTCAGGGACTGCGCAGAAGAGGACAAAGCTAAGGTGCCCCATCTGTTGGGAGACCAGGCAGGGGCAATGGGTTAAAGGAGACAGATCCCTGCTTGAGGTCAGGGCTGGCATCATCAGCTGACCAGCGGCCAGGGCCGGAGAAGTCAGGTTACTATGGCTGGGAAAGAAGGGGGAAGCTGTCGCTATGCCAAGGTCCCGCACCAGAGCCAAGCTCTGTGGTGGGATCGGCTGAGGAGTTCAGCATGGCGGCCGGAACGGGAATCCCACACTTTTACTATTTAGTATTTGAATAAAACAAGCAAACAAAAAATAGAGGAGGCTATCAACAGACCCTTAACTACGTCATCCACCAAATACAAGCCTGGAGAAGCCTGTGGCGGTGCAGCTCGGAGGTCCTTAACGGGTGTCGGTGGGAACGGCTGGCTCTCCTTTTATCAATGACAACTTGGAATAAAACTAGGGCCACCTCCAGGGAGCCAGGGTCTGTGCAGGGGACTCCCGGGCGCAGCCAGTACCCGTTCTGACCTCCAATTCCTCCTGCAGGGCCGCTGGCCTGGGGCAGGATCGCGGGGCTCAGTGTGGAATGCAGTCACTGGGAAGGAGGCTCCAACCCAGGCCCCCAGACAGCAGCCTGCTTGGCCTGGGGATGAGTCCTTGAGCAGGCCTCCCACCCCACCCCGCCTCCCCGGGCCTTGCCTCTGGAGGAAGGAGACAGGGGCACTACTGACAGGCGCAGCCCCCGCCCCTGGCTGCTTACCTTTGTCTTTCTATCCCATTCCTGTCTCTGCATCTTAACTCTTGTTTTGCTGCACACTTACTGCACCTGTGGTAATCGCAGATGGGTTCCTTCTAGAAAAACAGCAAGTTAAAAAAAAAATCCATAGGCAGCTCGGGCAGTCCCATGGTAGGGTGGGCTGGGGGGCCGTTCGGGGCTTGGCTCGGACTCCCTGTCTTTAGAAGACTCAGCCCCAGAAATTCAATATCTAATCAGAAATAGTGTGACTAGGACAACTAGATTTGCAATGTCTCCGGAGTTTAAAGAGGCACACACAAAAAATTCAGTGTGAATGAGTATAGTTTCTGGATTTTGTCTAGGAGAGGGAAACTAGTCAATGATGTTGTATTTGCAAACCCTTCCAAAAATGAGTTTTGTTAGAGAATAATACATCGCTTGCACTTCGTATTTTATGTTGTATAAACTTCTAAAGATGACTTCGAGTTTTCTGTTAAGTCTGTGAGACAATTGCCTCTCTCCTACGTCAGTCTGAGCGCAAGTAGAAACGGCGGACAGAAACCTTAAACGATCCCTCCCTCCGAGAAGGGGCTTGGAGAGAGAACAGGCTGACCACGAGAGGAACGTGTCTGTTTGGAACCGCAGGCCCCCTCTTTGCCCAGCAGGGAAGCCACGTCCTGGCACGGAACTTCCCTGTGGATCACCCGTGAGTGTCTCTCTCCAGATCCTGGGCCTTCATCCTGCTTGGGAACCCAGGGCCCTGACTGGCTTCTGGTTTTTTTGTTTTTTTTTTTTTTCATTGCTTATGTATTTATCTTTCCCGTTGTTTATCAGTGCCTGTTGCTTGCATGGTGAACAGGTCACGGTCTGGTGGATTTATACTTGCACAGGACGTGCTCTACACCCCCAGCACCGCTCGCCTGGCTCTGGCCTCTCCTCCCGGAGGCTCTCAGGGATCCACGCATGTCATGCATTTTAAAATAAAGTGATTTACAGTTTGTTTTTTAAAGCAAAGCCTTTTGTTTTAAGGGGAGGAAAGGACAGTTTGGTGTCGGAATACAGCATGGCCTTTTGTCCTCTCAAAGATCTGTGTAAAATACTAATACAGTAAATAGTAACTGCTCATTTAAATTTTCTATTTGCTTGTAACACATTTGTTTGCATATTGACGATCTGCAGCTCAGACAACTGCAGTGTGCACGCATTGTGTTTCAATGGTTTTTTAAATTTTGTTTTTTCCTCCCTTTATTTATTAACTTGGGGCTTTCATTAGCATTGCTCTGCAGAGGCAAAGGTTTTTTTTTTAATTAGTAACACACACACACACACACACACACACACACGTTAGTGGTCTGAAGTTAGAACACGTGCTCTTAAAAGTGGAACTTCTCAAGGGAGCTCAGCCGTGTTTCACTTTGCCTTCTCTGAAATCAGTGGTGACACGTGTGTCTCAGGACTGTCCTGCGCATAACGGGCCCTATTCTGAGGCTCTGTTGGTGACCACGCAGGACACCCACGGGGCACAGCCCCCTCCTCGGGACGCCTCCCTGAAGCTGGGGTTCACTTGGCTTTTCATGTTTGCTTGAATAATCTGATTACAAATCAGATGGACCTGCAGGACCAGCAGGGCCCGGGTGCCAGGCCCCTGCAGCCACTCCCCACAGTCCTGAAGCCCCGGGTGCCCGCCAGCACCTGGCTGGGGCCCCACCTAGCTGGTCTCAGGACCCCCTCCTCCTCAGGAGCCTAGTCAGCTTCCCTGCGTGCAGGAAGTGGCTGTGGGCCGTCGCTCCAGCGGGGACACCCTGCAGCGCACCCCAGTGTCCGGCCCGAGGGCTGGTGCCAGTCAAGGGACAAGTGGGGCGCGGGTGGACGGGGGGGGGGCGATGGCAGAGTCCAGCTGAGTGTCAGCTCTTACTCCACAGAGCAGGGCAGTCACCGGCCCCTCCTCCACTTCTTCCTGCCAGCAGGCCCCAGGCTGGGACCAAGACCATCGGGCTGCGGCCTGTAGCGGATTCCCGCGCTCACCCTTCCTCTGCCCTTACTCGCTGCTGGGAAAGGCGACCCCTTTGGACCCGTTTCACAGCTGACAAGACCGTCGGGCTGGGAGGGGTGCACACGCATGTAAAGCTACAGAATCTTGAGCTCCTGCTGAGAGGAGGTGCGGTGGTGTCACCCACGGCGAGGGTGCATCCTAGAGGCCAGGCGGTCCCCAGAGGGTCTAGTGTGCTTTGCTTCTGAGGGCGGAGGGAGGAGGAGGCAGGGGAAACAGCGGCTGTGAGCCGTCTCCCTCCCCGTGCCCACTTCCTCCTCCCTCTCCTCCTTCCCTCTCCCCTCCTCTGTCCACTCCTCCCACCCTCCCCTCCCCCTCAGCCCCTTCCCTCCCTCCCAAGAGCGTCTAAAGCTCCGGTCAAGCTCTGCATCTGAGCCAGAGAGAGCAACTTTGTGAAACTGCTAATGTGGAAACAGAATGTGGATTATGACATCCCACCTGTGTGCGTGCGTGCGTGCGCATATGTGCCCACGTGCCTGTGCTGCCGACAGACAGAAGCTGAGGAGCAAAGCCTGCCCTGGGCTCAGTGGGTCCCGGCCACTCCTCCGTCTGCTCAGAGCCCAGCGTGGCAAGGGCTCAGTGTGGGGCGGACATCAGCATGGACATTAGTGTCTTCCAAACGGTCGGGTTGAATCCCTTCTGATCAGCAGGGCGACGGCCTGCTGTGAGCCAGGGTGCGAGTTCATAGGTGGCTTTACGGGGAGCTTGGAGAGGCTCTCCCGGGAAGCGACATTTGTCAAAAGGGCGGAAGAGGTGGGCACAGAGCGCACATGCAGGCAGCTGGGTGCCTTGTGTTTGCGTGTGTGCGCTCACCTGGGCGTGCTGGTACGTGTCTTTGTGTGCTCACACTCGTGCTGTCTGTGAGCCTGTGTACGTGTTGTGTGGTGTGCACTGTGTTTACGTGTGCATATGTATGTGTTGGTGTTGTGTGTTTCTGTGTGTATGTGTGCATGCATGATCAGGCAGTGTGGTCAAAATTTAGGGTGAATGTTTAAGTGTTAAAAATGTACAAGACACCTCACCGCGAGTCCCCCCAAAGCTCCCCTTGCTTCCAGCATGTTCACCCACAGCTTTCCACTCCCGAGGCAGGGCGGAAGTCCTCTTTCGTGAGGGTCTTTATGAGGCATCTCAGTTACTTTCTCGTTGCGGATAGAGTACCCGACATCGACAGTCTAAGGGAGGAAAGATTTACTTAGCTCACAGTCTCAGAAGGCCTCACACACGGTCCATCTGTGGGCATCCGGCAGCAGTGGAAGCCCTTGGCAGAGGCTGGAGAGCGGCTCCTGGCACACAGGCTGAGGCCGGAGCAGACTGGCGTCTGGAGACTCCTGCATAGCCAGAGCTTTCCCGGGAAGCAGCCGCGAGAACGTTTCTCCTTCCTTCCTTTATTCAAGCGGTAGCTGTGCGTCCACACCCAGGGTAAGAGCCTGTCCCTTACTGCCTGGCCCACAGGTCAACAACACACACCTGAAAACGCCGCCCTGGGCAACCAGTCTCAACACGTTCACACCATCTTTCCAGGTCGACCCCAGAACCCGCCCCTCCCAGGCCTACTTCCCAATGGCACACAGTCCCATAGATATCCCGGCTTTTGGGGGACACCCGAATCCAAACCATGGCGTATGGTACGACACAGTACTGCAGCTACTGAATACCACCCCGTGGAAAGGCAGGCTCACGAAAACATGGCAGGCGTCCTCATCCACCTGAGTCACCGAGTCTGCCACAATGTGACTTCTAGCTCTTCCCCAAAGTCCAGACGACCAGGCAAGGTCAATGTGTTGAATCACTTCCGCGTACAGAGGCAGCTACGACAGTGCTACTAAGACATCTGTCACCAAGTCTGGTCCAGGAAGGGCTCTGGCTGGGCCGCCCCGCCCCCCGTCCCTTTGTCTTAGAGCAGAGGGTGTGGCACCAGGTACCTTCCTTACCCTTTGCAACCTGCGACATTTTCTCCTCCTCCTTGGGGGCTACCTGCGCAGATCCCCACGGTCCGAGCAGGAGCCAGGCTGCCACACAGCTGGCTGCCCGGCACGTGGACACTCCCTCATCACCACCAAGACACGAGAGCGGCCAGGTCCACAGTGGCAAGCGTGGGGGGCGTCACCCTTACAGCCTTTGTTTTCAGAAGAGGACAGAGAGAGGAGCAGGGGAAGGGGCGGAGTCCCTCAGCCACAAGTGGAAGAGGGGTGCCCGGTAACAGATTTGATGACACGGAGGACAGTGGCCAGAGCCGGCAGAGGGCAGGAGGGAGGACGCAAGGGAGGAGGGAAGGAGGGAAGGGAGGGACAGAAGGGACGAGAGAAGGGAGTGAGAAAGCGGGCGAAGGTGACTTAGTTATGTATCCCTTGCTGGGACACAACACCTGACACCCATGCGTAGGGAGAGGGGTATTTCAGCCTACCTTTTAGGAGGTCTCAGCCCATGCGTGGGTGGCCTACGATGGCGGAAGGCCTGGCAGAGGCCTGGTCGGAGAGAAGCTGCTCAGGGCCTTGTGAGAAAAGGGATCAGGCTCTGGGGAGATGCTGGGGCAGGAGTACATCCTTCCAAGCCACCCCCGCTGTGATCCCCCACATCCTCCGTGACCCCCCACCCCCTTGGGGATCCCCACCCCCAAGTGAGCCACCACCTCCTCCGTGATCCCCCAAACCCTCCATGATCCCCCACACCCGCTGTGACCCCCACACCCCCTGTGGCCCCTTCACACCCAGCCCCACGCTCCAGCAACATACAAAATCCATAGATAACCCACAACATCTAAATACCTGCGGCTCGGAACAACACCCCAGGCCCAAACCATGAATGAAGCGGAAGGGGAAGTGCCGAGGAAGGCGGCAGGAGGCTGGCGGGAGAGGCCCGGTCCTCCTGGGCGCGGGAGGCAGGGCCGGAGGGGAGGAGGGCGAGTGGCCTTGCAGAAAGACCCCACCTGGGCACACAGAGCCGAGTAGCTCCGCCCTCTGAGGGAGGAGCCTCAGGGTTCCACTGGGAGTCTGTTCTGCAGGCCTGTGCCCTTCCCACGCTCGCCCTGGAGTTTGTGGCTTCTCACTGGCCCACCACACTCCTGGCTCCCCGGGGTCACAGGCACACGGGACAGAGTGGCGGGCGGGAGGGGACCCAGCTCCCAACTGGGTAACCGGGGCCCAGGAAGGGCCGTCAGAATCAGCAGGCTGGGCGGGGACACCATTTCTGAGGTTGCTAAAAGCAGTTGGCAGAAGCCTGTCCTGATTCCCTGATTCCCGCTGGTGGACCGGGAGACAATGGCCCTCGGGAGGGGGTCTGGATGGAGGCCAGGCCCCTGCTGGGGGACTGGAGTGCTCTCTTTAGCCCAAGCTGCTCAGGGAGGGGCTGGGGGGTGCTGTCCTTTGTAGGCCAGGCTTGTAAAGGAAAGCCGCCTCCACAGACTCCAGGGTGCCAGGGGTCTGGAGCAGAGGAGGAGGGCTCCGCGTGTCCTCCATCAGAGAATGGCCAGCTCAGGTCGCCCTGGGATGACAGGAGGGGAGTCGTGCAGGAGCTGGCCGCCTTGGGCCTTCTGCTGTGACCGAGGGCCAGTCTGGAGATAGAATTAGCCTCCACGGAAACGTGTGTGACAGTTTCCAGAAACAGCACAGAGATGACAAATGCCCAGACTCAAGGCAATCATGGGAGAGGGAAAGCTTCCAGTGTCCTGGGAAACTGAGGCAGGAAGGTCACAAGTTTGAGCCCAGCCTGGGGAGCTAAGCAAGACTCAAAATCAGCGATAAGAACGGGCTGGAGATACAGCGCAGGCCCTGGGCCTAATCCTCAGCACAAAGTAAGCGAGTAAGAAGTGCCAATTTAATGGGCCTTCAGGAGGCGGGAGGCGCTCCCTCCTTCACACCGTGCAGGGGCCTTAGTGAGGGATTCTGGCTGTGCCGTGTGTGAATGCCAGGGAAGAGCAGCTGAGACTCGCACATGTCACTGATGGAAAGGACAGATGATCCAACAGGGACCCCGCTTGGCGGCTGGCGACGCGGTCCCCCGTACGCCCACCGTGGGCTTTCCCCAGCTCGCCCTCAGCTGGGGCTCTCCGTTGCAGCACTGTCCCTCCCAGCTGACGGGGTCGCTCTGGGTCCACCTTTTGGACAGCGGTCACTGGAGAGGGGCTGGTGGCCTCAAGCCCCAGAAGCTAGGGACGTTGTCAGTTCCCTACAGTGAACAGATAGACCCCACACAGGACGCGCCCCGGCCCGGATAGCAGTGTGCTGGGTGGGGAAGCTCTACCCTGGAAATGGCGTCAGACTCGCACACCGAGCCCTGGCATGCTACACGCAGCATCCCAAGCCCGAGATCGCCTCCACGTCCCTCCACATCTGGCGCCGCATACCGTGGACTGCCAGGTGGTGAGGGCATGCCCAGGAAACTAACCATAGTGATGGGTCTCTAGCGCCGCTGGGTGATGGAGCGTGCCCCTGAGGCCACCTGCAGGGAGGTCCGCCACTTACTACATTCCAGAAAGACAAGACCAGTGACAGCAGTCATCGATGCTGGGCACTGGTGGGGAGAGGCGCTGGTGTCTGGGGTGGGAAGCTTCGAAAGTCTAATTCTGGCGATGGTTACCCTACTTGCAGTATTCACAGAACTGTAAGCCCCAGGACTCCTGTGATTGAAAAAACAAAAATCCTCAAAGCCACAACTCGATAGAAATGGACAAGCACATAGATAAGAAGAGACGGACGTACAGATGAACGGGGAAAAGGAAAAAGATATTCGATGGCATTTAGCGGTCAGAAACTAACAGTCAAACTTATAATGAAATAATAATTCACATTGGCCTGATTGTCAGAAACTAATCAGACTACAGACAGTGTGAAGCTGTGGGAAACGGGAATTCTCAGGAGCTCATATCATAAGACTTAGTTGGGCAACGCCTCTTCTGAAAACCACATGGCATTACCTACTCTACTGGGCGGGCTATCTCAGCCCCTGGGACAGGCCTAGGTGGGGCTTTTTTTTTTTCCTAAGATCTTTGCAGGTGAATTGAGTTAGTTATAGATCTTTGGAGGCCACCCGAAACCCAGCGACACTTGTTAACTTAGGATTCCAGAGACCCAGGCAAGAAGGCTGCTAAAGGATGGACGGAGCCAGAGAGACCGTCCCCTGTGGAGCAGGTCCTGCCACGCGTGGCCTCCAGCTTCCACCTCAAGGACTGGAAGAGGTGAGGTTCTGCAGCTGGGAGCCCACAGCCAGTGCTCTTACACCCTTATTGTGACTGGAGGTGTCAGCATTCCCGGGGGCCCATTGGTTCCACTCTCGGAAGCCCCACTTGATTTTGAACTGGAACCTCCTTAAGTGTAAGACAGAGGAAGCCTTCTCTCTTGTAAGATACTAATCTCTAGCATTTTGTGACAGTGTTGGACCAGCGCTGTCCTGGGGGGGGGGCAGCCTGCGGGGGGTGTCTTGTCCCAAGGTCTTCACGCATTAGGAGAAGTGTTAACTAGGTCCCCAGAGCTCTGTGTTAGGATTCTTTCCACCAGGTAAAATAAGAGACACGTAGAAGTGGCTTCAGTGGTGCAGTTTTGGTTAAAGCCGTGGTGTCTCAGTCCCTGTCCCCTCACGGGAACAAAACACCTGATGCCCACAACTCCGAAGAGGAGGCATGTATCGTGATCCCTTGTCGACTGGCTCCAAGGCAGAAAGCATGATGGGAAAGCCTGCTACAGGATGGCCCCATGCTGTGGCAGCCAGGAGGCAGAGAAAGGAGGGGCCGGGAGCCGCCCCAGCCAGGCCGCACCCCACACGGCACCCTCCGCAGCCATCCCCTTAGTCTCTGACACCCAGGCCGGGCAGGACATTTGAAATACAGCTCAGAGCATTCAGGGACAGACAACACGCATCAGATAGCGGTCTGAAGTGTGACGTGTCCACAGAAAGGGTGTGTCAC
Organism: Ctenodactylus gundi; assembly: GCA_004027205.1. Lineage (NCBI taxonomy): Eukaryota > Metazoa > Chordata > Mammalia > Rodentia > Ctenodactylidae > Ctenodactylus > Ctenodactylus gundi. The sequence goes on from PVKB01001605.1 coordinate 80,567, forward strand.
CAGTGACGGACGGTGGTGGCTGCTGTGGTAAAAACGGATGCTTAAGGATATAAGCAAGTATCAGGGGCCCCGGCAAACCAAATCTGACACCAGCGCTGGGGAATGCCAGGCCGTGGCCAGCTCTGTGGGGTGTGCTGCCGGGTGGAGGGGAGCTGCCACGGTCCCATGCTGGAGCCTTCATCCCTGGAGGCTTGTAGAGGGACAGCAGCTGGAGGCCAGGCTGTTACAGAGGTCGTTGGGATACCATGAACATGTTGGGGTGGGCCACATCCAATCAGATGGTGGTTCTTACATGTAGAGATGAGGACACAGACACACGTAGAGTGATGGCCATGAGAGGATTCTGAGACATGCCAGCACCTGTAACCATTAGAAAGGCCTGGGGGCTGGCCCTGTGTGCCTGGGGCTTGGTGCTCCCCCCCCCCCCACCACCACCACCTCTGTGTGTGTGGCCCAGGAAATAAGTGTTTATCTGTGAGGCATTGTTAAGGCACCAGTTAATTCTCACACACTGACCTGCACCGGGTGGACCCTCTTCCTACCCGGCCAACAGGGTCGGGAGGACACTTGCTGCCCCAGCCAGCTGCGTCCACACACTCCTCAGGCAGGAGCAAAAGGAGTTAAGCCGTTCAGCAATTCCCTGGGGCAGGGTTTAAGCAGAAGTAGAAAAATAACTTAAGTTCCAAACTGTCAGACAACGAATGGGTCTGAAATAATGTGAAAATTACTGCCAGCCTGCTGAGACCCAGGGCTTTCTGTTGTCACGCATGGCAGCTTTCCGCTCACAGAGGAAGGTGCTATGGGGTGCTGTCTCTGGGCTCCGGGACTCGGGCGTGGGGGGAAGCTGGTCTGCGCAGAAGGCATCTGCCACCCCTGCCCCCTCACATGCACCGGCTGTGTTGGTGAGAGTTTTCTAGGGTACAGACTCGGTAGGACATATATGTGTAACTGTCCAAGGGTGTTTACTAGATGGACTTGCAGGACCCGAGGTGGGAGAGTCCACCGTGGCCATCTGCACAAAGGACACAGGAGGGTCCAGTAGCTGCCCAGCCAAAGAAGCCAGAAGCTGCAGACCCGAGGGATCAAGGACGCAGCCTCCGCCCTACGTCGAAGGCCTGGACACTTCCCGTACAGGGTCATGGCTGCAGGTCTGTGAGGAAACTGGAGGCCGGGACGCCTCTTCCTCTCTGGAGAAAATGGTTGTGGTTCTGGCTTTCATTCTGCATCGTACAGCCCGGGCCCAGCACCGCGGTCAGGTCAAAGGAGACACCAGCAAACGTCTATCAAGTGGTAACAATGAAAACAAGAGTGCCGACCAGGCGCGACTGTCCCCCTGCGCCTACACACCCGCGCTTCTGTTTACGTGGGACACGCGAACCACACAGTGTCCAGCAGAAGAAACAGCCAACAGACTGCTGGGGTCCCGTGCGGGGCCCACGGCCCTGGCGTGTGACAGCGGCCCTGTGTCACCGCGCTTACATCAGGCTCTGCTTTAGCTGCCTGACGGTTGGTCCTGTGAGGCAACTCGATTGCACTGGGAAGATCAGGGCAGGCCGGCGCTCCTCGGGCCTGTGGGCTGGATCCTGGAGGCGCGGCCTCGGGGTCTCTACCTGGCCTCCCTTCTCCTCTGACTTGTGTAACTTCTAGTCCTTCCCTCAGGTCAAGATGGCCGTGAAAGGGAAGCCTGAATCAATTCAGGACGGGTATCAGGGCGGCCGTGACACCGCAGTTCAGGACGCTCGGGAGAGGGCGTCCAGGACGGCTCCGCAACGCGGCAGGAAGCAGGCGGGGTGCGCAGGGCGCGGAGGACCTCGAGGGGCGCAGGGGCGCGTCGATGACGGTGACGCGTTTTCTATTGGAACACGCATGGTGCTTTTAAATCACGTCCCATATTTCCCTGAGCCGACGGAGTTGCTGTTCCGAAGCTCTGGAGGACCCAGAACGGGGTCTGGAGGCAGCGGTGAGGACGCCCAAGGGCCCGTCCCCGCGCCCTCTCCTCTCTGCCCCCCACTTTCCCACACCCCAACCCGGTCACGCTCTGGTCTCCAGCCCGGGTGTCCCACAGATTCGAGCGGTCTGCACGGCCAGTCCCGTGCTGCCCTGGCTGTCCTCAGACACTTGGGGGTCTGCGCGGCCAGTCCCGTGCTGCCCTGGCTGTCCTCAGACACTTGGGGGTCTCGGCTGCTCAGAGGGGAAGGCAGGCGAGGCTCTTTAGGCACAGTGCCTCCCTGGTGGGGGGCAGAACCCCCTTCTTCGCCGTTACGGAACTCACAGGTACAGCGATCAATATAGACCCCCCTCTCTTGTGGTATTGGGGATCAAGCCCAGGCCCCGTGCTGAGCTACAGCCCCAGCCCGTTTTATTTTTCTGTGTGGGGCAGGGTCTTGCTCGACCCCCGCCTCAGCCTCCGAGAGTGCTGAATGACGGAAGACCGGTTTGTCCCGAGGCTGCGCCCCAGGCTCCGCGTGCCTTGTCTTCTGCGTGACGTGCCACCCTTCAGTGCACTTTTAAAGAGCGCGCCTTCCCCTGGACGCACCGATTTCCAGGACGAGAGGACGGAACCAGCTGCCGCCCTCGGTTCCCACCACCTTCCTCCAAGCTGGTGGGCGCACGTGGTGCAGTTGCCCTGCCGGGCTCTCCGTGGTCACGGTTTCCAGGTAGCTCTCTGGGTACTTTCCTTTTTTGGCTAATTGCTCGCCCCCTTACTTGACTGCCACACCTCGGGTGGGGGCGGGTGGCGCTTGGATCTGTGCCTGGCCGCCTTCCCTTGGTCCCTGTGCTTTGGGGGCATTCTGCGGGACAGGAGGAGGCCGAGCCTGGCAGCACTAATCGCAGGTTCTGCCTCTTGGTCTTGCAGACAGTTGACTTCCTGGTGGCTCGCTGTCCCCAGCACCCACCCCTTGGCCAGCTGTGTCCTTCTGTCCAAGGAAATGCCATTGCCAAAATACCTTGGCTACCGCTGCCCAAAGGAACCCCCACGGAGGCTGCGGGGACAGTGGGCTGGGCAGCTCTGGGCCTGCTTGTATAAAGAACTCAGCTGTCCGGAGCCTGTCACTAGCTAATTACAGATGCACGGTGCGTGGTGGCCTTAGCTGTCTGGGCCAGTCTCCTTGCCAGCTCGGCAGTGGCTGCCTTGCTTGTGGGGTGGGCAGCCGCTCTGGTGCGGGAGGGGTGGAGGGGTTGCGGGCAGCCTCGGTGTGGCCCTTCATTGTCCCCCAGTCTGGGAATTGCTCCAACCTCAGCAGGAGCCCTAGATGCCCCGCTGAGTGTGGGACACTGGCTGCAAGTTCTGAGTGCCTAGCTGTGGCCCCCACAGGGGGAGCTGAAACTGTGGCCTCCGGGAGAGATTCGTGGCTGAATTTGCAAACTGTACCCACCCAAGGTCCTAGTGGAAGGGACCTCGAAACTTTGTCTTGGTTTTCTACAAGGCTTTGGTCCCTAAAAAATGCAGTTCCGGGTTGGATGTTAGGTGGAGTCTTAACCCCTACCCCTTATCGCAGATGTCATTAGGTGAGCTACAATGAAGTCCTGATCTAGGATGGCCTTAACCCACAACAACTGGTATCTTACTCAAAAGGGTCTGCGACCTCAGAGGAGCGTCACATGAGTGGGCGGTGACACTGCTCCAGTCCCCGCCCAGCCGAAACACCCTTGTTCCTATGTTAGGCTCGCTGGCAGAATGAGCTCCAGCAGCCACCACGCAGAGCGGGCACCACGGTCCTGGTACACAGAACCTGCTGGAGCGCAGAGCCACTCGCAAAATGGGAGACGGGGTTGGGAAACGCTACCCGCCATAAAAACACAGGAGCGGGGAGTTAAAGAAAAGGAAATCTTGTCAGAGGTGGTGGCACACCCTTGGAATGTTGGTCACGTGAGAGGCTGAGGCCGGAGGGACCTGAGTTCAAGACAAGCCCAGGCTACGGAGCCAGAATCCAACTTGAAATAAAATAAAAGTTCGAGGATGCAGTTCAGTACCACCGTGTCGGCCCGGCGGGCGTGGAGCCTGGCCCCCTCCATCCCCTGACGTGGCCCTCACACCTGCCGGGCCCCGGCGGACGTCGCGCAGGTGAATCCATGGCTTCATCATTACCGTGCCGCACCATGCGGAACTGGTGGACAGGTGTGTCCCGACCTGTGCCATCACATGACCAGGTAAAACCAGAGCCATGGTCTAATACATGGTGCTGTGGGCCCCGAGGTTTTGTGCTTGTGTTTACACTAGAATTCAAGCTCAGGCCCTTTACACCGAGCTACACGCTCGATCCTTTTTGTTTTGTTTCAATTTCGAGACAGAGCTTCACTGGGCTGCTACCTGGTCCAGGGTAGCCTCAAACTCGGGATCTTCCCGCCTCAGCCTCCCAGAGTGCTGGAACTGTAGGTGTATTCCACCACGCCCAGCTAGCGAATGCCTGTCTGGTGAGTAAGTCTTCCCGGGAGAACCATCTTGTACTTCACGTGAGGCAAGTGGCCGAGGGGCTTTACCGGGACCAGCCAGCGTCGGAGATGCAGCCCTGGCTCCCGGTGGCCGGCAGCCGGGCGAGGCCCTCCCCTTTCCCTTGGCTCCGGGAAGCACCTGACCTGCCACCGCCCCTGCTGGCCTGCTGCGCTGGATACCGCTGTGCTAGAGGCAGGGGGGCCGCTACGGAGGGGCTGCGTCCCCTGCCCCTGCGCGGAGGGACACACGCTGAGACTCCCCCAGCGGAGACCTGAAACCCCAGACGTTGTGTGTACAGTCCTCTGCCTAAACACGCACACCTGCGTATGGCTGCCCTTAGAAGCCAGGCGCAGTGTAAGATTAGGGGCAGTAGCTCACTTCTGTCTGCGAAGAAAGAGCTAAGTAAGATAATTCCAGTAATACATGGTGGCGGCAATTACGTGGATGTGCCCTAGCTTCCCCTCAAAATATCTCCCGCTCTGCCTCGGGGCCTCTCCCTGACACCCCAGGAAGCTCAGGGCCTCTCCTGGCACCCCAGGGTGCACCGCCTCTCTGGACTTGCAGGGTCATTAGGCAACAAAGAGCCCCCACAAGCCTAACGACTGGCATGGCACGGCACTGGGGCTGGACGCAGGTGTCCTGGGTGGGACAGGCAAGACCACATCACGCCACTCAGTTAAAAACTTTCAAATCGTTCATTTCTGGAATTTTCCACGTAACACTTTTGGCCCACCGTTGACTGACGGTGATTGTCATAAGTCAGCTTTCCTGCGGTCGGACCCACACCTTCTGCCAGGACATAAGACAGAGAGGTTTCCCCTAGCTCGGGGGCTCAGGAGGTCGCCCACCCTCACGCACAGGTGCAGGGCCGGGACCCCAGAGTGGCTGGAAGGAGACATCCCGGACACCCTCAAGCATGCGCACCCTCTGTGGAACCTGAGGCCCCCTCCCAGAGCCTCCGCCCCACAGGGCGGTCACCTTCGGGTGGCTCCTGTCCCCGGTGGGACAGCAGAGCCGACTCCCAGCGTGACAGGCTCACCAGCACACTCCCACACGTGACGGTGTGGCCGCCTCCCCCTCAACATGGCGCCTCCCACCCGTGAATGACTCTGTCCTGTGTTCGTTCCCTTGGATCCCTGGGAATATCAACTCAGCTTCAAAAACAGTGCAAGTGTCCGGAAGACGGAAGGAGAGAGCGGCAGGGACAGGACTCAGGCCAGCGGGGGCAGGACGAGCTCCTGCTCCACCCCCGCCGTCCCGGTCCCTGTCTGTGCTCACAATGCCCGCGCCTTCCCGGCGGAGTGAGTTAGTGACACGTGAAATCTAATTAACGGGCGATTTATACATTTGCGGCTTCTCACATTATGTGTGAACAATGATCAGCCCGCAAGCCAAGTCACTGACGGAGTTTGTGTGAGTGTCCCCCGGTTTGGGGACATGTGACTAATTATTGTAATCATCTCCTGTTCGTGTGCAGGCCTGGCCCTTTGTGTCCTGCAAATATGATGCCAGGCGGGTGGGAGGGAGGCACGGGGAGTCAGAGGCAGAGGAGCACAAGCCATTGTGAACACGTATTATTTCGAGCATAAAGACCCTCAACTTCTGATCCCGCGCTTCTGCGCTGAAATCTTCTGCGCTGTTTTCCCCAGAATAGCCTCTGAAACCGTCACACCTAAGTGCGTTCCAGGTCAGATGGGATCAGGCGCGTTCAGGGCCTGGCAGTGTAGGCCTGTCAGCCCAGCGCTCTAGGAGGCTAAGGCTGGAGGATCCTAAGTTCTAGCCCAGCCAGGGCAACTTAGCGATCTGATAAGACCTTGCCTTAAAAGAAAATATAAAAAGGGCCTGGGATGTAGCTCAGTGTGAAAGCCCTGGGCTCCACCCCCGAACCACACACACATGCGTGTGCGCACACACACACACACAACTAAGCGTATTTCATAAATAGGGAGCTCGGTCAGTGGGGGCACAGGTGCGGGCAGGGGACAGAGTCCACCTTCCACTCACAGCCAGTCGTGGCCAGGACACAGGCTTGTGCTCCCTTCCCCTGGGGGCGCCCTGTCCTTCCCTTGGGGACGCCCTGTCCTTCCCCTGGGGGTGCCCTGTCCTTCCCCGGGGGGCCATGCACCCAGCTTTCCTCCTGGTCACTTCGTAGGATGATGGCTGCCGTCTTTGCGCGGTGGTGGGTGCTGGCGCCGTGCAGGTGCTGTTCCAGAGGTAGCGTGTCCATGAGGAGGACACCAGTGGGTCACCCCCACCTGCAGATGACAGAAACAGAGCTTAGTAAACACATACACATGTACACACACACACACACACACACACACACACACACACACACACTGAGAAAAAAGCCGGAGGCTGTGACATGGCCTGTGCAACTTGTTTGACACACACCTGTTGACGGGTCCCCTGGCTTTCCTGTGACCGCCCTAGCGCGGCGGGAGGTCTGTCCAAGCAGGACTGGACAGGCTGCGTGGCCACCACCTGGCTCAGGTGCAGCAGCGTTCTTGAGCTTGGGCTTGGGTCCTCACCCTCAGCGTTCAGAGCTGCAAGAGTTCCAGAGGATGAACCACACACTCCACAGCTTGGACACAGAGTGCAGCACTGGGGACACAGCTCTCCAGTCCCCAGGTGGCTTTCTGGAGTCCATCCACAGCTTGGAGTTGGGGCCTGGGGTTCCCCTGAACCCACCGCGTGGCCTCCGGCCTCCAGCAGGCTCCGGGACACCAGCTGGGCCAAGGCCGGGAAGGCCGTTCGGTGCCCAGGACTTGCTTTCGGGGGGCACGTGTCCTACCCAGGCTGGCCTTGTCTTCCTCACTTGGGACCCTCGGCATCCCTCAGTGCTGGGATCACAGGCCTGTGCCCCCAGGCGGGGCTTGTCCTTGATAAAATACTTTATATAAATATAAATAAATTACCTAGCATCTCGTTACCTTCAGTGAGTCAAGGTCACACACTTCTGTCGACTCAACTCTCCCATCTGTTCTCGGCAGGTCTCCGCAGCGTCCTGGCCCTTTGCGAGGCCACCGGCCTTGCCGCTCCCCTTGCCAGCCGGCAAGAGCTCCGCATGTAACAGGGCCAGGCAGCGCCCTCAGCGGAAGGAGTGTCACCTCGTCCCCGCGTGTATGTGCTCCTCTCGCGCTCAGCAGGCTCCTCCTTCTGGCCTGGCCCAAGTGCTGGCTGCGTTCTGATGTTTGCTGGGGAGAATGGGCTCCTTCAGGCCACCCTGGGCTTGGCTGAAGTCGCAGCTCCGCAGGGGAAGGGCAGCCCGTGGGGCAGGCATGCAGCGTAGCAGGACGAGGACTACACACAGGATCAAAATCCCCTTCCGTCCTGCTCTAGCTGCAGAGACTCAGAAAAGGAAGCCACGTTTCAATCTGTCCTAGCCATGTGGCAGTCAGACACGGCAGTGACAGGCTCCCAGGGCCAGAGGGCTCCAGCACCCACCTGCGTCCCCCGCCCGCTCCCGCAACGGAGACGGGAGGCGTGCAGGCGCGCGACAGCAGGCCTCGCAGACACCCGAGCTGCGTGGCCAGGCCCTCAGGCCCATCCTCATCCTCACACCCCACCCCAGCCCTACCGCCTCTGCCCTCGTCCCGGGAGGGGAGTGTGTGAGCGGAGATGGGCAGGAGCCCAGCGGGCTTGGAGGGGATGGAGGTGTGGAGGTCAGCCGGCCCAGCAAGGTCACAGACAGAGGAGGAGGGAGGGTGAGAGGAAGAATGCCTAGAAGGGACGGGGGAGACGTGATCTGGAGAGAGGGGAGCGAAGGCGGGGAGGGCCGCGGGTCTGCGTGGGCCCGTGCACACATCCCTGTGGCGACCCTTCAGGACTCGAGGGCCTCCCCGACTGACCCGTGACGGCCATGTTGACTGCGGCTGACTGCTCGGAGGAAGAGCGAAAGAAGCCCACGGAGCGGCCAGGAGCTAGAAGTCCAGTGGCTCTGCTAGGAGACCCGGCTGTCGGAGCACACGGCCCTGTCCTGAGTCAGCGTCTGGACAGAAGTGCCGGGCTGGGCTCCTCCTGCCCCTCGGGAAGGATCCCATGACCTTGGGATCCTGCAGTCTCAAAAATTAAATTAGCCGGGGCCCGGGCACAGGCCTGAGGTTGCAGGGCCGTTGCTCTGAGAGGCTGAGGCAGGAGAATCACGGGTTTGACTTGGCCTGGGCAACTTGTCCACTTAGCAAGACCGGATCTCAGAATCAAAAGCGAATATGGACTGGGGCTACTGCTCAGAGTGAAGGCCTTGGGCCGGATCCCCAGTAGCACACACGCACACGCACATGCACAGAGGAAAAAGCGCCTCTGCTGATGACGGGGGAGACACAGCAGGGGCTAGTAAAGCTCCGGAATACCCCAAAGCTGTGTGTGGGGTCCCTCAGACCTAGTTCTGGGCTACAGCTGAGACTCCAGAATGGAGAATCCCGCTCCTGGCGCCGTCTTCTGCCTACGGAAGGGTCCAAGCCCCCCTCACTGTCTCTGTCCCTCTCCGGTGTCTCTTCGTGAGGCCCCCGGGCCCCGTCCTAGTTGGAAGGTCTTTAAAGAAGGGTCTCCTCCAGAGCACTTTCCCTTTGATCATTTAGTTCTCCTTTAAACAAACAAAAAAGGTAAAGTTGTCAATTCCCCAAAGTACACTTTTCTCAAAAAACACGTGGTAGCACAAACTGATTTGTAAAATAATTTTTGACATGTAAGGGATGTGTTTTTAAGCCAATGATATCACTATTAATGGCAGCATTTTGTAGTAGATATGCAAAATTCTTCTAAGTCCACTTTTTTGGGGAAAAATCACGAGGTTTTTGAATTAGCAAATGAAAACCCGGCCTGGGGGTGGGGGGGGTGGTATTGTTCCCCAAATACCCCTGAGAAACTGTCATCATCCTTCCCTGGAACAATGCAGGGGTGGTTCCAAGCTCCCTTCCGAGCCCTTCCCAGACAAAGGTTATCTGTGCGTTACATTCAATCTAGAATTTTCAAATTTGGAAACATTTTATTCTGACCGTAATGCCTATTGCGGGTCCCTAACACCTGTCAGACGGTTTAAAAAATGTATGCCTCGGTTCCTGCGAGAAAAGAAAAGAAAAAACAAAGGTCAAAACTTTTAAAATGTCACTTCTTCTGCAGTTTTGCATAGAAAATACGGCAGGGGCGCAGTGGGGAACCTCCCTGCCCATAGAAACGGCGGGAAGAACTCCCGACCGGGGCTTCCACTCTCTCCGCAGCTGCGGGCTGCGCAGAAAAGCCCCGTGGGAGCCTTTTGTCACCCAGCTGGGTAATAGCTTTCTTATTTTCCAGTCAGCAACCGAGGGGGTGGGGTGTCTCCTAAAGGGCCTGGAAAAACACAGCTCCTGCGAATAGATCGCCGGCCCCTCCCGGAGAAGCAGGGACCTGCAAATTGCGCGCGTCCAAAGGACCGAGCTGCGTAATTAAACATCGCAAACAAAAAACAGCCCCCGGCCGGGGAGCTGCGCAAGTGGCCGGCTCCTAAACCCACAATGGCGTCCTCCGCCCGCCACCGCCAATTATCCCTTCCCGTTCGCTGGCCTTGAAGGTCACCTGCCACAGGGCTGAAGAGCCTGAAACTAAAATCTTCGCTCGGGCTGGCGGCAGGGCGGGAAGGGCAGCGGCCTTTGTTCGGCCTCGTGGGGCCGGGCCGGCCACCGCGCCGGGCCTCCCCTGGGAGCAGGGCCGGACCTCGAGCTGGTTTTGTTTGGAGGAGAATCGTCCCACGGGCTTTGGTTGCCGTGGAAACCGGCTCTCAAAGGTGCCCAGCCGGCCTGCCCGTTTCCTCCGAGGCGGAATTCCGACCCGGGCAGGCGGCTCTGCGGGTGAGGCGGCCTGGGGACCTGGCGGGCACATCCTCCCGGCAGGGGGGCCTCCCCCGCTTCCTAGAACCAAGCCTCCCTGGCTCCGGTGTTTAGGAAAGGGTGGAAACTCAGAGTGTAAATGGTGCAAAGCCAGGCAGCGGGCGTGGGGACGTGGAGGAAATTTGGGACGGAAGAGAGGAGGGAGGGCCACAGAGCCGGGCTCGCGTAGGCACGGCTTCCCCAGCCGCAGCGGGCGACTGGCAGGCGCACACTAGCGGCACTCAGAGCTGTAGATGTGCTTGGGGATTCTGCCGAGCCGGGGGCTGGGGGAGGCAGCGCCTGCCTACCAGAGGCCAGCCCCAGCAGCCGGAGTGTGAGAGTCTCAGCCAGGGGCAGCGCCCGGTCGTGTAGAGTGCTTGCCCAGCGGCGCGTGCCAGGCCCTGGAACTGTCCCCCAGCACTAGGGCCTCACACGTGAGGGCTGGGTTCACGCCACTCAAGGAGGAGCCAAGATTCAGGGCCACCTCCAGGGTCCCCGAGGGTGGGGACAAGGCTAAAGTCAGCGAGCTGGCTGAGGGCAGCTCCTTCCACGGAGACTCCGTGCCTGGGCCGGTGTCCCTGGGCCGGTGTCCCTGGACAACGTGACTCTTGTGGCACTGGGGGCCTCAGGTGGGACCTGACAGCCCGGGGAGCAGCCGGGAACCAGGGGAAAGGACGCACACATGGGCATGACGGTCCTGGTGAGGCAAAGGCCTAGGAGGAGCAGAGTGGCCACCAGGACGGGAGGCGTGGGGCCTGTCACCCCTCGGAGCATGGAGAAGTGGCGGCTCTCCTCACCACTGCTGTCCCCAGTGGGCAACAGATGCCTCTGTCACTTCGCCTGGAAGGAGCATTGGTCCTGACATGTCCCCCCTTGTCCCCAGTCCTAAGCTCGTCCACTCTTGGTGGAGCCTGTCCCTCAGGGAGTCTGGGCACACACCCGCAGCCCATAGCACAGGCCCTTGGACATGAAGCCAGGCCGTGGGAGTGGGCAGGGGCTGCCTCATTGATGGGGAACCCAGCAGAAGGCCACTGGGTACTGGAGGGTGCCTGGACAGCCTGAAGGCCACAGGACTCCCAGAAGCAGCACTGAGCTGAGGCCTCCCACTGACCCGGGTGTGTGGAGGATGGACAGGTGTGTCATGTGTAGACAGAGCCACCATGCTTGTCTCCACATCAGAAGGAGGAGAGGGGCTGCTGGGAGACCCTGCACTGCCGGCCAGCCCGCCCAGTCTCCAACAGCTGCAGCTAAGACACACAGAGCCCATGACAGAAGATTTTCTCTTCTGAAAATGAAATTTTAAGAAAAAGCTATGTTGAAAGGAAATGCATGATTCTGAGGAAATTAAGTTTTCTCTCTTGAGCTGTCCACTTTATGTAAGTTCCCCTGAAATCAATGTACACGTCTGTTTCCCTAGCAGCGCCCTGCCCCCCCAGGGTGGCCTCTCATCCCCTCTACCCGGCTGTGTTGACCCCCTTGAGAGGACTGCTGGTGACTGCAGAGGGACCGGGCATGGAGGGCAGCAAAGCAGAGGGCGGGGTCAGGGGCACACCAGGGCGGGGCCGACTTCCCTGCTCTCGTCGGTCACGGATGGCACTGGTCTCCGTCCCTCCTATGAATGAAAGTTCCGAGAGAAAGCCACCACACCTGCACCAAGGACCCCAAAAGGTGAATGGACTGACTGGACGAGTGTAGACACTAGAAAGCTTACCAGCCTTGCTGTCTTGGGCCTGACAATCCCTCTTAAAGCCCCCGTCACGGCCCGCCCGCGGCGCCTGGCCCAGTGTTCCTGGGGTACCGAGGAACCCTTTGCAAATGTATGTGCGGGCAGGTTGCCGCAGCCCAGGCGCTCAGAACGTGAGGGGAGGGTTCCAGTTCCAGTGTGGCCTGCCTGATGTGTCCACCAGTGTGTTTAAAAGCGCTCTGATTTATGACTTCGCCCTGCCATGTACGTATGGGAAGGCTGCATGTGACGTCTGACTAGTTGGCGTGTGTATTTGGGGCAGCCTGACTCATATCTGGCTCCAGAATAACCTATCTCTTACTCTGTTTGAGCTGAGGCCTGTGCTTTTGGGTTCAACACAGGTAGGAACAAAAAGGCCCGTGATAAGGGCTACCCATGAGGCCACATGTGAGATCAGGCCAAAGCCGGCACAGATGCTTCTGTAAGTGAGCTTCACGGCCTCCAGGGATGACCTTGTGAACCCACCTCCACACCAGATAGCTCATGGCTCCCTACTGTCACACATGTGCATGCGTGCCCCCACACACATATATCTACAACCACATGCATGTACACGTCAGAATGAGTGGGAAGGGGTTTTCGCAGCATTCAGTAGACTCCCGTTGCTGACACCGGGGCTGGGGCTGTGCAGAACACAGACCGTCATGGAGCAGCGAGGGGCCACGGTGTTGAGAGCTTATTCCAGCTTTGTTAGTAACCAACTCGTGCCCACGTCTCCAGCCAGCAGTGCTAGGAACAGAACACACATGAGCTGATGCCTCCCTGTTGACTTCGGGAAAGGGTAAGGAAGAGAAGAAATGCACGGTAGCAGTGAAGTTTATAATATTTACAGTCAATTCCAAATTAAAGACAATAAAATTGAAAATTTGAAATAAAATTTGCTATGGTCTTTTAAGAAAAATACAAGGTCATACTTCAAAGGAAAAATTGAACCGTTCTCTGGAGCTGGTAACGGTAAGCCATCCTACCCGTGGCTGGGAGGCAAATGCACTGAGTGCAGAAGGTCCTGACGTTGCGTCTGGTTTGCGTCATGTTGGGAGTGGAGGGGCAGGGCAGAGTACGCTGGCTCCTGGTTTTCATCCAACGGCTTAAAAGTGTCTGAGAGTAAGTCGCACGGTCCTTGGGTGGACAGAAAAGTAGAGACACGGCAAATTGTCAGAGAAGAACAGGACTGCTATCCTGATCTAACTGTTGAAAAAGACAGAGAAAGAGGTAGCATAGTAATTATGAGTTACAACAGAGGGATAGAATCAGGTATGCCAGTTATCACACTAAATGTGAACGAGATAAATTTTCCTGTTAAACTGAGACATTCTCAAACCGTGCTAAAAAATTCATCTATGTATCGCCTTTTAAAATCCCCTTCTAACAAAGCAGCAAGGGAAGTTGAAAACGAAGGAACCGGCCAACGGACGCCAGCCCATGAAAATGGAAAGGGGGTGGTGGGGAAAGTAGGGGAGACAGCCCTAAATCAGACAGAGGAAGGTGGGGGGAGGTTACCGTAGAAGTCGCAGCTGGCTAAGATAAGCTGTGGGCTTGCACGTGCCTGTCAACATCCGGACTAGCTAGGAAAAATCCCACTAACATACAGCAAAGCACCGTGCCACTGGTTGCCATGGTCACAAAACAAATGATCGTTGACCAATGGGGTTTATGAGCATCGCTGAGAGCCTGCGTGTGCCTCCCACGGCCAGCAAGGAACTGGACCTTCCTGCAGGCAAGGCCCGCCTGCATGCCTGGCTGAGATCACAGAGCCAAAAGCGGGACCGCTCGGGCCTCTCAGTTGTCCCCGAGAGGCCCTAATACCAACAGTTGTCCCCAAGGACGACCGCTGGCCGACTGGCTCAGAGTCGAGCCTGTGGAGGTGCCCTGCTGGAGGCCCTCTCGCCACCGCATGGGGCCCTGAACAGCAGCACGGAGAAGGCTCGCGTGCTTAGGAGAGCCCGGACCACGGCTAACCCTTTGTAAGTAAGCGCGGGCTTTGTGGGTTTCTTCCAGGAGACATTACCTTGCTTCATGAATAGTCATGTTTGTGGGGGTTTTATGTAAATCAAGTCCCATTTTCCGGCTGACTGACTTCTCACTTCCGATCTGCTGCTCTTCCTGACGGGGCCTCGGCTGACAGCGGGCTCACCGTGCAGCCCCTCTTTCCCTCAGCCCGGCTGCTGGAGCGTTAGGAGACCTAAGCGGAGATCCGCTGAGACGGCGCCCGGAGAGGGCGAGCCCCTGAACCCTTCTGCAAAGTCCCTTTTGTTCTGCGAAGGCCGTCGGCCGGCTGGCGGCAACCTAGCATTTGTCAGCATGGAAAGGACCCGGGGCTGGCTCTGCGGCCCCCTGGGCTAGCCGCAGGCCATGTGGTGGCCGAGCCCGGGCCCCACTCCAGGGAGAGGGAATGTGGCCCAGGCCCACCCCGTGACACCCGCGACCCCCTGGTTACTCGCGGTAGGCGCCGACCTCCTCCAGGGCCACAGACACCTGAGACAGGCTGGCTACTGGGAAACGGGTTTTTGTCCATACCAGCGCAGAGAGACTCAGACAGAAGTCAGAGCCGGAGAACCCCGGCCCGGGATACAGGGACGCCCGCGTGGCAGGGATGCCGGGACTCTGGACACACGAGTGGCCAGAGATGCGGGAACACCTAGACGGCCGGAGATGTGAGGAAGCCAGGACAGCTCCTCCCTGCGGCCGCCCCCCCCCCCCCCCCCCCCCCCCCCCCCCCCCCCCCCCCCCCCCCCCCCCCCCCCCCCCCCCCCCCCCCCCCGTGTGCCGTGGGGCGTGGCCCAGCAAGGGTCGCATGCAACGGGCCCGGGATGGTCTTCCTCACGCACGCAGCCTTGGGAATCTGCCACACGCTGAGAGGCTGACTGTTTTTCCCTTCAGGAATTTTACCTCCCTGTTTTACCTTTTGGATTTGCTGTTGCTGTTGCTGTGGTTGCACTGGGGACTGAGCTCGCGGTCTCATTCTAAGTTACAACCCAGCTTTTTTTGAGGCAGGGTCTCACCAAGTCACACAGGGCCAGGCTCCAACCCTCGACATTCCTGCCTTCCAGAGTTCCGGAGGGCAAGTCTGCGCCACCAGGCCCAGCTGTATTTGCATTTTTAAAAGTTTGTTTAAAAGGGGTTGAGAACTTCTGGCAAAATGCCTCGTCACAGGGCTGAGCCCCCTACGCTGTGCCAGCACCCAGGCTGCCCAGTGGGATTTTCAACAGTATTTTCTCGATTAAAAAAAAAATCAAACAGAAAACCATGTTTTCCCTCTGGGACCCCAGACTATTGAAGTCGGAGACTATGCGCTGTGTGCACCGGCCTTTCCAGCCTGGGGACTCGCCCACCAGGCGCACCGCCCATGCCCCCCACCCACACCGAGCTGGCTCCCATAGCAAACCTGGCTCTGGGGCCATGGCACACTCCCTTGCAGTTCCCAGGGTGCAGCGCCCCCCTGGGTGCTTCCTCGGTCAGAGGAGGAGAGCGTGTAGAAGGTCAGCTCTGGAGCTGCACATGTGTCCTGGAGCCCCGGAGCCCCTGGGAGAACCCGCTTCTGCACGGAGACTTGGAGGAGCGGAGGATGGCTGGACCTGTGAGCCCGCTGCCAGCACACTTGCTTCTCCAGACAGTGGCAGCCACTACTAGGACACCTGGGGACAGGCTGTGGCCGTGGCCCAGGACCGAGGACACTGACTGACTGTGGGTCAAATCACCCCAAGGGTCTGGCTTGCAGACTGACACTGATTTCGCTTTCTGTTGCCTCTGTATGAGTGACCAAAGCCCAAAGTCAAACGGGTGGCAGCGGCTTTGCTCCCCTCCCAGCAGCAGCCAGCCAGGGAACTGCAGCTCCTGAGCGTTGCCCAGAGAATCCCGGGCCCGGGTTCACCCGAATGGGGAGGGGTCACTCTCGTGGCACAGCCTCGGGGCCGGGTGCACAGGACCCCAAGGCAGGGAGGAGCCCTGTCTCCCAACACTGCCAAACCCGCGGCAGCTCTCGCTGTCTCTCCCCGTGCCATCCCCCCACCGCCCTGACCAGGACCTTTGTGGAGACTGTCTTCCCTCCAGGCCCTCCCCTTATTTCCCTGCGTCACCCGTGCCAAGTGACGTCCCCCCGTCACTGCTCCCTTCCTTTCAAGATGACCTCAAGGACTCGCTGGAGTGCTGGGCGCGTGCCCTGGGCCGACACGGATGCTTCTCTCTATGTGGCATTATTTTGTTGATGCACCAGTACGTGAGCGAGGCTGAGGTTGGCAAATCAGCCCTCACCAAATCTCTGTCATCTGCACAGGAGGGACTGAAAGGCGGAGCCCCGGCCCTTGTCCTAGAGCTGTTTCTAAATTTGGGGGTTCTCTCGGCTGGCTTTGGAAGGACCTCTTGAGGCTCTGCACTTGGACCGGTGGTGGGCCCTGAGCCCGAGGACCCACGGGGGCACGGAGGACAGGAAGCTGGGAGAGTCGGACTAGGCCAGCGTCCAGTGCCCTGTGCTTCCCCTTGTGGCGCGAGTCCAGCCCCTCCGAGCCTCAGAGCCGGGAAGTGTGCTGCCTGGGTCGGGCCGGCTCCCTAAGGCCACGCGGGTTTCAGCAGCGGGCAGCGGCAAGGTGAGTTGTGGGGACGTTGCGCGGCGGTTTCCTGAAGCCCCCCGGCTTTCCATCCCACCTGTCTCTCTCCGGGTTGTCTCACCTCGCGCGTGATTGTCAGTATTCACGCGGAGCATTTCCCCAGACTTGCAGCAAGTAGGTGTTGGGCGCCACCACAGGAAGCATCGCCATTGTAGAATGCTCAGGTGGGTCTGGCGCGTGTGGGGACTGGAGAACCAGAAGAAAAGATCTGAACTACAGCTCAGGGGCTACGGGAGGAGGTGGGACGGGGTGCTGGCCCGCGGCGCCCGGACCCTGCTTCCTGCCGGCTCCCACGCGCAGCGGGATAGCCCACGTCCCTCGGTTGGCATCGGTCCTGCGGTGGGCTCGCCTCCCTTACCAGTCCACAGGAGACCGCAGCTCGGCCCGGCAGCCAGAGCGCCGTGCCGGGGAAGGGAGCCACGCCGGGCTCTGCTGGCCGCTGGCGTTGTGAGCCCGAGACCCCACGGGCTGCTGCTGCCTCTCTTCCCCTCTGTCCTCCAGCACGCGTGTGCGACTTCCGTGCATACCGAGACAGCTTATGGTCTCCTTCCTACGGCTCTCATGCCGCCCAGCCCTGAGCGTACGAGCCGTGATCAAAGTACAACAAATGCTTACAAATCATTTGTAAAATTAGGGCAGTAAAAGGCACCGTGCGGTCCATCTCCAGCCCCCCCACCCCAGCCCTGAGCTGCTCCCGCCATCGGTCCCCGCCGTCCCACCGTCCCGTCCCTGGGTACCCGTCGCTGGGTGGTCACGCCACCGCCTCTGTCCGAGCTGGTGCCTTTCCTGGTCACTTTGACCGTGGGTCAGAGTCAGCAGTCTCACAGTGCCCGAGGGGATGGAGGCAGGCGAGGCCACATGGCCACGTGTGCGCGCACCTGCCTGTCTGCCCGGTAGTGCTTGGCAGCAGTGGGTACCGTGGTTTTGGTTGTACCTTGGAAGTCGCTCAGGAAGGAGGACTTCCAGAGTTGTTCCAGACAGTGGCGAGGACCGTCCTACTCAGATCACATCCTGCATCTGGATGCCAACCTCAGACGCCACGGCTGACATGGCCGCTACCTACGCTGTTAGCTGCCTGCGCCTTCGTGACATCTATTGGCAACTGTGTAACTTGAAACGACACGAGTGTGCCTTCTCCCGGACCTGAAGCCCAGACGAGGGCGAGGTGGGGCGCCACCCAGCTGCCCCAGGGAGGACCCCTCTGCTGCCCGAGCCGGTGTGTGCTGCTGTGGCGGCCACACTGTGATCTCACGTGGGTCACCTGTCTCTCTCCTCTTCTCATAACAACAGCACTCACGCCGCATGCCCCCACACCAGTGTGGCACGGTTTGGTACTCACACCTGCAGTGACCCTCTTCCCAAACGGCATTACCACCTGAGGGCCACGGCCGCCGGAGTGGTGCCCTGGGGCCCCGAACGCCCCATAATTCCAGACTTCATCTTGTCACTCACCGGGCTCACCCTCGTGTTCCAGGGCGACTTCGCCTGCCGGTGCTTGAGGGGGTGCTGGGGACCAGGACCCAGGAGAATCCCTGTGGCCGCATGCACGGCTGGCTCATCTCTGCAAACGGGGCTGTCACCACCACCACTGGCCCAGATGGGCCCAGGTGCCCTGTGCGTGACGTCAGAGGACTGAGCCTCCCTCCCGGCCTCCCCTCTGTCCTCAGGGAACACGTAGGCGACCCCAGTCCCATGTGAAAAACCACATTTATCCTCTGTTAAAGGAGTCTCGGGGCCAGGAGCGCTCAGAGCGAAGTGCCAGGCTGAAGGACGTACTCTTGTTCCCGGCATGCGGCCCAGCCACCGCCGAGGAGGGCAGGGCTGCGTGGGAGGGACAGGTTCTCAGCGATGCTCCCGGCTCGGCCCCGACCTGGCCCGTGACCTTGCCACACTGCCTTCTTCTCTCGTGGCTTTCTGCAAGCTGATTTCTCCTGTCTCCGTGGCTCAGGTGGTAGTCGTGCGTATGTTTTTCCCGCAGGTCGGGTTCTGCAAGTCCCTCCACGAGGGGGAAGCGCCACGCGGCTGTGGCACAGCATTCTGATGGATGACCTCGTCCGGCAGGTGCCCGCAGGTCTCCTGCTGTATCCGTGGACCTGTTCGTGGCTGCCGGGGCTGCCAGGAGGCGGGGCCTGGAAGGGGGCATCCTGCCTTGCTTCTCCCCTCCCTGTGCCTCCTGGCTGCCATGGGGTGAGCAGCTGGCCTCCGTGGTTGTGCCACAGGACTTCTGCTTTGGAGCCGGTCAGCCATGGACGGAAGCCAGGAGCCAAAACAAACCCTTCTTCCTTTACGTTGTGGGTTTTGGGGTATCTTGGCCCACAGACAGAAGCTTCACCGCTGTGGGCCTCACCTCCAGACACCTTTCTGGTGGGTATGGGCTTCCACGTGGGAGTTCTCGGGGGACACAAATGCAGGTCCGTAGCTCTGGTGGTAGACTATCGTTAGGATTCGGAGCTCAAGTGTCCCCCAGAAGCCTCGTGTGCTGTTTTGTTTTGAAGCAAAGTCTTGCTCTGTAGTCCGTCTGGTCTGATCCTGAACTCACTATGTAGCCCAGGCTGGCCTTGAACTCACAGCAATCCTCCTGCCTCAGCCTCCCAAGTGCTGGGATTACAGGTGTGCGCCACTAGGACCAGCCAATGTGATGCTGGGGAATCGTACTCAGAGCGCTGAGCTCGCTAGGCGAGTGTTCTCACCCCTGTGCTGTTCCTCCTGCTCGGCCGACTGTATTTGGATGGTGCAAATTGCCTATGGATTTGGTGGGGCCCGGTGTGGGGGGGCGGGACGCAGATCCCTGGGGGTGTGGCCTGCAGGGACACAGTCCTGCCCGGCTTCTCCCCACGCCCGACCCTTCCTCTTGCCATGCCCTGAGCAGCTGTCCCCCACCAGGCCCTCCCACTGTTGCTGGCCACCCACGGAGAGACTGAGACCTCGTGACACTGTGAGCTAACGTAAGCCTTTCCTCCCCTAGGCTGTGGGTGCTGGGCACGGCACCTGGCAACGAGGTAGTGACAGGACAACGACTCAGAACGAGGATTGTCTTGTGACAACCTTGTCCTCGTCGTGGGCAGCTCCCTGGGTGGCGCTGTGTGTCAGAAGCTGGTGTAGAGGCAGCAACACCATCGGTCCTACTGCTGCCTCCTGGGCGTGGCCCGCAGCTCTCTGGAGAGCAGTGCTGCCCTCCGGCTGGGCAGCACGATGCGCCCTGGGTGGCCAGGTGTGTGAAGGGCACTGGCCCCCGCGTACACGCTCTGGCGGAGGGGGACATCTTGCTCTGCGTGGGCTGGTGTCTAGGCCCGGGTGGGTGCACATATCTGGGAGGCAGACGCCCCAGCACCCTTAGCCCGCCGCTCACCTGCACCCTAGGGAGAAAGAAAAAAGCAATCTTGAGTCAAGGCCAAGTTCACCAGCAGCATCCTCGAGCCCAGCCACGCTGCCCTGTGTGCCCTCGCGCCATGGCCACCTCGCCCCGGGCCGTCCACGCTCCTGGTAGCAGCTTCCTGCAGTCCTTCCAGGACACGGGTGACATATGGGGAGCCCCCCAAAATACAGAGGTGCAGGGACTCTGAAGGGCCAGCATCCGTGAGCACCAGGATCAGCAGAGCTCTGCGTGCGCTGCATCTGCCCACACCCACGGTGGCAAAGCCTGAGGTCACGCCCAGCCTGCCTCGAGTCCTGGGGTCCTGGCATCCACTGCTCGGAGGCTTTTGATGTTTGTTGTTGCAGCCCTGGGGATTGAGCCCAGGGCCTTTACATTGAGCTCCGTCTTTGGCCCTTTTAATTTTTGGGGTTTGAGACAGGGTCTCTACAAGTTGCTCAGGCTGGGCCTGGTCCTGTGACCTTCCCTCCACTGCCTCCCAGAGTGCTGGGATCATGGTGTGCTTTTCCGTAGCTGGTAACTAATAATTTCTCTGGCTTTTCCAGACTAGAGGGCAGGGGCCAGAAAACGACCAGGATAGAGCTTTGCACAAAAGCCTGGCCTTCATGACTGATAGCCTTTGCGTTGCCTAGGAGGACACGGAACTTCCTAAAAGGACTGGACAGGTGGGGAAGGGCCAGGGCGGCCGCCTGGCTGCTTTCTGCGTGCACAGTCCCAGCGAGGGGGCGAGTTGCTGCTCAGTAAGCGCGGGGTTTGCAGGGGAAGCAGGAAGGGGCCTGGGAAAGCCGGGACGCGTGGTAGCGAGAGCCCGTCCTTGGATCCGATGACGGACGCTCCAGAGGAGCAGCTGACACCAAGCCGTGCGGGGGCCTCGGTGTCCAGGGAGGACCCGGCCAGCAGAGGCAGCGTGGCGACCGCAGACTCCGTTACTCGGGCCTTTCAGACATCAGAGCGAGATGGCAGTAACCCTACTCGTGCTGAGAACAGGAACCTGGCTGGCTGTCAAGGTCATTGTGTGGATTAACGTGGTCCAGATCTGATTTCTTGGAACCGCGGCCACCCTGTGGGGGAGGCCCGGGCACTCGGCCCCCCAAGGCTGCCCGGCCCGAGTCCTTGCCCCCAGCTCCTTCTTCATTACACGGGAAACTGGCTAACATCTGTTCTTTGTTACCAGGATACTGAAAAAATGGGTAGGAACACGAAAAGGCCACATGCCACTCCTCCCCAGATCTGTGGCAGGTTTTCCGTGCACTGTGACCACGAGGGGTTGGCGGCTCTGACCACGGTGGTCACCCCTGCAAGTGCCCACCAGCCCTGCCCACAGAGAGGGAGGCTGGGAGCCGGTGCCGGCCCAGCACCCACAGCTGTTCCCTCGCGAGCCGGGTCCTCACACTGAGCTGCATCTCTGGCCGATGCTTGGTTTTGGTTGTGGGACAAGGTCTGGCTGAGCTGCTGGGTTCTCCAGGCTCGCGGTTTTGATCCTCTCGACCCTCCCGCCTCCCAGAGCGCTGGGTGATAGGGCGGTGCCGCCCGGCCTGCCTTCCTCTGCTCTTGGTGTTGTGGCTTGTCTCAGGTCCCATTCAGTGGAAAGCCGGGGCCGTGGTCATGGCGTGGTCCCCTTTGCCCACTGAGGGGCACCCAGCAGGCCTAAGGGTGGTGCCCTGCCCCTCAGCCACCGGGAAGTGCATCCAAAGTGTCGCACTCCACCCTGGAAACGAGGAGGCCGTGTCCCAAATCCCACCTTCCGCAGCAGAGCTCTGGGCCTGGCTCTGGCCGTCCGGTTCTGAGGCCTGCTGTCCCCTCTGCAGCGCCCCAGAGGGGCCCCAGGACTGTCCCCTCGGAGGCTGACCTGCAAAGGCCTGTGTTCCTCTCAGTAACGTGGTACTCAGAGCACACGATGAGCATCCTCTGTGAGGGGCCAACTGCGAGCCTCGGACTTCCTGTGACTGTGATGCTGCTTCTGAGGTGCAGGGCAAGGCGTGACTGGCAGCGTGACCCTTCAGGCGTCCTCTACTAGTCCACACGTGCGCCATCGTTGCTAGAGCCCGCGCAGTCGTGATGGGGAATCACTGGGTTATCCTCAGGTCCTGCCCACAGACTTACAGGACAGGAGAATCGAGGTGCCGCCCCAGCCTTCACGTCGGCGGTGTCCTGGGCAACTTCCTGCCACCAGACGACCGCAGATGTCCCCTGAGAGAAGAGGCTGGACCCCCCACTGCGGCAAGCGCTCAGCGTGAGGTGGGCACGCTGCTTTCCAGAGCCTCCTGGTGGCCAGGCCTGCACTGAGCAAATGTCGTGCTGACTGGCGTCCTGTTTCCTGTCTCCGCAGCGGGAACAGCCAGCCTCACCTCACAGCACCTGCCATGGCCATGGCCACCTCAACCGGGTGCTGGGGGCTGAGGAGACCATGGGGAGGGTGGGGCTCAGAGACCAGGCCCCGGGCACGGGATGCCTGCATTGGCCTTGCAACCTGGCTGTGCCGCCGTGGGGACACGTGGCGTGACACCTGCCCTCTGAGCCCGGAAGCCAAGGGGGACCGCGGGGCCTGATCCTGCCCACAGGCAGCAGGGACCTCACCTTCAGTGTCAAGGCCAGGTCCTCGAGCCCAGGGGAGGTGGACCTGGGGAGCCATGGGCTCCAGCAGAGATGCAGGACAGGGTGCAGAGCAGGCCCAGGGCCCATAAAAGGCCCCAGGGGAGGACCCGAGGTGGCCACAGCAGGACTAGTGGCCTCCGCTTTGTCGATGACATGGCCCTGTGCTTGGCTCTGTGGAACTGTCTCCCTGGGCAGGATCCGCAGGTGCTGAGAGTGTTGCTGCCTTTGCCCTGCCTAGAATCTTCACCTTTCGGTCTGTCTCGGCTGCCTGGCCATTGCTGAGGGGAGCAGAGCTGGGTGGGGAGGAAGTGGGGTCTCCCTCTGCCCCTGGCTGTCCTCCTGCTGCTGTGAGCCTCCTCTGCACCCAGGAAAGCCCCTGGGAGTGGGCCAGTATTGCCCTGAGTTGGTGGCCCTCCCCTGTCCTGGGCAGACATATGAGGGGCTATGTCCCTCCCACCCCGAGCTGTGTCTGTGAACACCCACCACCCTGCCCAGCAGCTGGAACAGTGGTCTCCTGTGTGCCTCACCCCAGCAGCAGGATGAAAGCGTGTAGAACACAGGTGTCAGCAAGCAGCCACAGGAGCTGCTGGTCATGCCAAGCAGTCAGTACATCCCTATGTCACGCCCCACCCCCAGGGCCACAGAAGAGCCTCTGAGGGCCTCTGCTGGGCGCTGCCCCATCCTCATGCAGCCAGATGCCTCGGCGTCAACCCGCTCCCTGGACGGTGTGTGGTGGCACATGAGCAGAAGTGAGGGCCAGACGTGAACTAGTAGGACCTTGAGGGCATAGCCATGAGGACCCTGAGATCCGTAGGGGAGGCCTTGCTGGGGCGCTGACTTCGGGAAAGGTAGGATCCCAGGGAAGGCAGACAGATGGGTGCATAGCTGGCGGGTGCAGGATGTGGGCTGGAGTGGGAGGAGGCTGGAAAGGCAGGTGGGGGCTGTTGCGTGAGGACTGAGCACAGGTTTAGAGCTGAGGGGGGTGGGGGCTCAGGAGGCCAGGCACGGCCGCAGGCTGGGCAGTGGGGGAGCTCATAGGGCAGGAGTGGCTGCGCAGACCCACCTTACTCACTCCCTCCTGCTGACAAGCCGGTAAGCAGGGTCCTTCCAGGGACCTTCCTGCCTGTACCCGGCCACTCCACTGTGCCGTCCCCAGGAGACCTTGCTCACCTGCGTGAGACTGTCATCCTCAGCCAAAGCAGGACCCAGGTCCTCTGGGAGTAGGGGGAAAGAGGGTGTGCAGAACCCGGACGGCGGGCCTTTCCAGACGTGGGCAACCCCGAGTGCGTCTCCACCCTGGCATTGGCATTGGGCTCACCATGGTCGCCAACAGAAACACCAGTGAGACCCGGGTCCTCGATGCCCAGGCCAACGGCCCGTGGCTCTGACCAGACATGGCTAGCTGGATAGACAGACGCAGAGTCACTAACACAACGGGTGGCGATTGGCGGGACCTGCTGTGTCAGGCAGGACAGGGGCTGGGGAGGCGACTGCACCCCTGCGTGCGCACACATGCACGCTATGGAAAGGTGACCACACACAAGCTCCCCCCACATGCCTGTGCAACAAGGTGGCTACATGCACATGTCCACATGCATGTGTGTGTGCAGCAAGGTGACCACATACCCATGTCCACAAGCATGCACATATACAGCAAAGTGGCTATATACATGTGTCCCCACACGTGGGCAAGTATCACATGATGGCTGCATACACATGCCCATACACACAAGGTGACCACACCCACACCCACATACCTGCACAACATGCCAAGGCAACCCTGCACGTGTGATCACCCCCACGCACATGCATGGCAAGAACAGTCCAGCCAGGCATCCACACATAGGAGTGTACAGTAAGGTGATCGCACACACGTATCCATGCACAGTGACACACCTATGTACCTTGGCCGTTGGTGACATCCCTGTGGTGCCATGTCTTGCAGGAAGGCCCTGAGCTCCCTGGGGCAGCGGCCATTGGAGGCTGGTGCATGAGGGGAGCCAGGGTCCCTGTCCCGCCACACATACACAAGAATCATCTCAACGTCGCAGCACAGTGATTGCAGCAGACGGAACCCCAACCCGCTAGCGCAAAGCCCCGAGTTCCTAATGAAGCTAAAACAACAATAACTGACACCGGGGGAGGAGGCGGTGGGTGACCAGGGTGTTGAAGGCTGCAGCACGGAGCGTTTACCCGCTGGCCGGACACGCTGTGCCCGGGTGTGCGGGGGGAGTCCCTCCCCACAGAAGTGTGCAGCGCGCGGGAGCCAAGGGAGCTAGGACCGCAGTTCGACAGAGTGGTACCCCAAAACACATGCAGGAGTGGTGACGTGGGCAGCAACAGCTAACACCATTAAAAGGAGCAGGACCCCGCCTGTCCCCAGGAGACGGCCCCGAACACCCACGCGGTCAGCTCACCCCTAGCCAGCCTCGGGCTGGCCGCCCCAGACCTACTGACGAGGGAGGGTGGCAGAGGAGCGCCTCGGGGCAAACCTCGGCCGCAGCGTGCTCGGGACAATCCAGACGGGGAAACCGAATGATCGGTGAGGGTCTCCCTCAACTGATGGGCACCGAGAGGCAGAGGGAGGCAGACGAGGACGGGGCAGAGGGACAGAGTGGCAGGGGCTTGCAGGCGGAAAAGGTGTGCAAGCTAATGATCCCCACTGCGGCAGTCTTGCTTGTATCTTGGGTTAAGTGAGTTTAAAAACGAGCTGAGAAATACACACCACCTGCAGCCATCAGCTAAGTGGGGGCAGAGGGGCGAGAGCGGGACTCTGAGCCTGACTGGGGATTTTGTGATATTCAGGGTCAGTGTTAGTGCACAGGTGATCGTGGCTTTTAAAAACATGGTTAATTTTTAAAACATTGCCTTAGTTACTATCTTGGCGCTGGGACAGAATGCCCGCACCCCACAGCTCGAGGGAGGAAAGGCTTATTCTTGCTCATGGTTTCGGGAGGTCCCGTCCATTGAGGAGCGGCTGGCGGTGGCAGGAGGGTCTGGTGGGGGACCGCAGCTCAGGGCCTCTCGCGAGGGAGGGTCAGGGCCTCCAGAAGAAGCTGGGGCAGCAGAGCGCCTCCTTCCAGGCTGTGCGCCCGGTAACGTGCTGCAATCGTCATCCACCCTCCCGGCCAAGTCCCTCTCCTAACAGCACAGGAAACCCGTGGGCAATTCTCAACATACAAATACATGAGACTTCGGGACGCTCCACACCCAAACTGTAATAAGTACCTCTACCTAAGTATTTCCACAGGAGCAGCGCCGGCCTGGACTGTGCTGGGAGCCACGAGCGTAGACGGGGCTTCCCTGCCTTCGGTGCGGCGCAGGGGCGGCGGGAACCGGGAGGACGTTATGCTGGCTGCTCTCTTCCTTCGAGCGGTTCCCATGACTTTAGACCTGCAACAGGCACACGCACGCACATCGTCTCAGATCCCCAGACGCTAAGGAAGGGCCTTTCCCTTGCTGGAATGCTGAGGATTTCCAGCTCTTGCTCTGGGACTGCGCGCACATGTCTGCCCACACCTGCAGCCCCAGGCCTCTCCCCCGCCAGTGTCCCTTCCGCGCGCGTCTAATCGCTGTCCCTGGCGGGGAAGATACTGCATCCTGGAGCCATGGAGGGAGCGCAGGAACAGTGAAATTATGCTTCAAAGTTTAGAAAACTTTCAGAGGTTACATTCTGACGTCCTTGGCCCTGGCCTTAACAATGACAGAACGCTGCACAAAAACAGGCGCTTCCTCCAATGTGAGTTTTTATCTCATCTTGACAGATCGTTGCTGGTTAAATTGTAGCGCTGACTTAAAGGCAGGACTCTTCAAGGGAGTCAGAAATTAAGGCTTCACCAAATGGTAATAAAGCTATTAAAAATGCAAACAGCAAACAGCTACACTGTACAGGTTAGACAGCTGATCCAAACTAGCAGTTTAAAGAGCAGAGCAATTACACTTTTATTTAAATGCAAGGAATATGAGCAGGAATAGAATGAGGAGCCTTGTTTAAATGCATTCTTTTGAATATTTATTAGAAATAATACATGTAGTTAAGCCACTTATCTGATTTCAGTGAATACGTAAAATGCAAAAGATCAATTTTCATAATTATACCGAAGAAGTCTGTCTTTCATAAAAATCTCATTAATAACACCATTATTACTGAAAAAATATCTCGGCATTATTATTGTTATTCTAATTATCAGCAAAATGCTACTGATAATGTTGTCATGAAATTTCCTTTTCGTATCCTATTAAGAGAGATGCAGTAAGTACGGGTTTAAGTTCAACCCAGACCCTAAGTGGCAACGCAGAATTCTTCTTTGTGTATTAGGTTAAGATACGTTATGAGTGTAATTACGCAAATCACTCGGGAGTTTGGTAAACAGGACCCTACGCAGATATCTGTCCGCACGCCACGCCACGGTAGCCCCGAGCACGCCAGCAGATGCCCACGCCCGTGGGCACACCGCATCCCGGCCCTGGGGCCCGGAGGCTGTGCCACTCGCCGGCTGCTGGCGGAAGCCTGTGCCTGGTGGCAACCCACTTTCAAAGTTTCTGAGCTTGCTCCTGCACTCTGTTCCCCCACCCTCTGCAGGCCTGAGACCCCGTTCCGATGGAGCCACGCCTGTTGGAAGCTCCGGTCCAGGCGGGGCTGTCTCAGCCGCTCTCTGGCCCGGTTTCCACCTCGGTGCCCACGCCAGCAGGGCTGGTGCCCACTAGATTTCTGACCGCTCAGCCGAAGGTGAAACTGTGGCCAGCCTGAGACTTGGCAAATGTTGCTGCCGGGAGCAAAGCAAAATGCATTTTGAGACATCTGTTTGCATAATGAGCCCACGGAGGGGAGGGGACGAGGGCTCAAAGCAAAATTACCTCTGCAGTTATGGCTGAGAGTAGAGTCTCAGCACCTGTGAGCACCTGATGTCTTTGTGTGGGCAGCAGGATCCCCTTCTGGCCACCAGCAGCCCCTGACCACAGGTGGTGACTGGCCCCTGCACACAGCACGCCTGTTTGTGTACGAGACCTTGGAGAAGCCACCGGGGCTGTCCTCTCCCCGCGGCACGCAAGGATGACCCTGATGACTGATGGGAACCCCAGGAAGCAAGCCCGTGTCTCTCAATACCTGTGTTGGGGACACTTACACATCACCTCCTGATGTGCAGTGAGGCCCCTGAGCCCCCGAAGCGGCTCAACATGGAGCCCCGTTGGGCACATTCACGCTAGAACACCCCTGGGGGCTAGAAGAAATCATTTTTTGACAGTGTAAGAGGGTAGCCATGATCAAAGTTGAAGACATAGAAATCTGGGGAGGACGAGGTCACCCTGGACTCCCTGAACCCTGTCATGATCACCCCAGTGTGGCTGGCAGGAGCAGGGGATGCGGCCCCTGTCTGGGACACCCAGGAGCTGTGAACCTCCCGGGTTGCAGTGCTGTGTCTGCAGGGACCCTCCCCTCCAGGGAGAAGCTGCCGCTGGGCCATCGGCAGCCCGCCCGGCTCCAGGACCCTTAGCGTGTGGCGAGGGCTCTCTCTGTGAGCATCAGTAGCTGGAACGGCGGAGGGCCAGGCGACCACCTCCCTGTGCCACATCCCCGAGGAGCCCCCGGGCTCTGCCTGGAAGAGCCTGCGCATCCGGGCAGTAGAGTGGACAGCGCTACTGAGCCCGCGGGGAACCTAGCTGTCCCAGGTTGGCCCACTGCGACTCACACATCCTCTGTCCCCACGAGGGATCTGAGGATGTGACCCTGGGCCCTTGGGCTCCCCGCCTGTGTCTCTGCTGCCCTCATGTTCCCATGATGGGGTCACACAGAGGAAAGAAAGCAGATCCCCACAAAGGTAGGCCCCCTGAGGCCACCCTCACCCCGCCTCAGGCAGGTTCTGTGACGGGGCATCATGTGGATAGAGGGTTCACTCCGGGGACAGCCGGCACCGTCAGGACTTGAAGGACAGGAGGTGGTCAGACATAAGGGAGAAGTGTCCGTGAGAGTCTAGGACTGGGGGGAGGCAGAAAGCCTGCCATTCTAGAATGTCCCCTCCCGGTTCAGCCTGTAGACGGCGTGTGGAGATGCCAGAGTCAGGGCGAGTGACAGCAGGTGGGGACCACGAAGGCTGTGGGGAGGTTGCAGGGATGACCTAAGGGTGAGCCCTGGGGACAAGCCGGGACAGAGGCCCTGGTGACGAGGGCCGCAGGACTGGCAGGCTACTAGCAAAGGGACCCTGAGCTGACCATTTACTTATTTTCTCCCCACTGGGACACAACACGACAGCCACAGCCCGAAGGAGAAGACGCTGCTTCGGGGGTCAGTTTCAGACGATCCTGGTCCCTGTGTGCGTGGCTGGCAGTGGCCGCGGGGCTCAGGGGAGGCCTCGCTGGAGAGAAGCCACTCCGTCCATCGTGGCAGGAGACCGAGGCTGCCCGAACACAGCCTCCAGGCCCCCCCCGTGCCCACCCCTCCTGACCAGTTCCACCTGTTAACTGCATGAGAAATCATACATGACTCCAATACACTTCATTCAGTTAACCCCCGTGACCCAGCCGCCCTGCAAGCACATGAGGGCTTGGCACTGGCCTCCCAGGCCCGGACTGCTACAGGGCCCTCACCTGCGAGGGAACGGCACCGGGAGACCCAGGCTTGGCACTGGCAGAACATCCCAGGCCCGGACTGCTACAGGGCCCTCACCTACGAGGGAACGGCACCGGGAGACCCAGACTTGGTTGACCTGGGCCCTGACTCCCTTCCCTTCGAGCGGTCCAGGTCCCTCAAGGCCTGGGTGTGACCTGACTGTGGTGTGGACGCCGCGTGAGGCAGGAAGGCTGGTCTTGGTGACGCTGCGCGCAGCGGGTCTCCTAGGGCCTGGCAGGGCGGCCCTCTCTCCACGTGGTAGCAGGTTGGGGGGTAGTGCTCAGCTGGGCCCAGAGGGAAGAGTCCAAGGGAGACCCCGAGGGGCCGCCTGGGCCATCGTGAGGGGCCCAGCTGGCTTCCAGGAGCCCTTGTCCAGGCCGGAAGGACGGGAAGCTAAGGGCTAGGCTAGTCTGCATGTCTAACTCGCTGTCGAATGAGCTATCTGTAAAACAGCATAACCGAAAAGGGCCTAAAAATAACCCACGAAAGATGAGGGTTTTCATGAGAGTCGCCCCTCAGGCGTGGCCTTGTCCAGCGGAGGCAGGGAGGCCCCTCGCCTGGTCCCCATGCTCTCTCTCTCTCTCTCTCTCTCTGTCTCTTCCTTTCTTTTTTCTTTCTTCCTTTCTTTCTTTCAGGAGGAGGCAGGCACAGGGAGTCAAGGCCAAAGCCCTCACACTGAGCTGTGTTCACAGCCATTTTTATTTTATTTTTGATTTGGAGACAGGGCCCTGCTAAGTAGCTAAGTTGCTTAGGCTGAGCTCAAACCTGGGAGCCTCCTGCCTCAGCCTCGCAGAGTGCTGGGGTGACCAGTCTGAGCGCGTGGGGCAGTAGCTCAGAGGCAGATGGAGAGTGTGGGGGGGGGGGGGGGGCTCTTCCGTCCATCTTGAATTGGATGCGGGGTGGTTGGGAGGAAAATAGCTTAGTGGTTGGAGCGCTTGCCTAGCCGGCGCAAAGCCCTGGGTTCTACGTGCCAGCACCATATTAGCCAGATGTTGTGGCGCATGCCTGTAATCCCACCACTAGGGAGGCGGAGGCAGGTGGACTACGGTGAGTCCACAGCCAGGCTGAGCTACGTAGTGAGTTCAGGACCAGCCTGGGCTACAGGGCAAGATCCCATCTCATTAACAAACAAGCAAACCTAAACAAAAAACAATAACCAAACAAACAAAACTATGATTTTCAACAGGGCCCAAAGCTCCCCTTATCCAGCAGCCACACAGGAGCTCCACTGTCCTTGCTGTGTGGGGACCTCTCGCCTGTCGTCGGGGCCACAGTCACCTGTCTGCACCTTGTCAGGCAGCCCTGCCCGTCACTGATCCCTGCCTCCTGGCTGGCCAGGTGCTGGGCCACGAGGTGCTCACAGGCTGCTTAGAGACAGTGTGGCCGTCCGCCACTGCTGACAGACCAGAGCCCTGGGGACACAGGCGTCCTGGGGCCATCTCACAAGCTCTACCCCACCACGACCGTGCACTGGTCCCACTGTGTGCTGCAGGGACAGGCACCCGCCCTGCGGGGCCGGGAACGCTGAGGGCGGTTGTCCGTCCTGGGGCCGACTCAGGTAGGCTGGGCGTGCAGACTAGGTCCTTGTTTTGAGCGAACCTACAGTTCAGAGCGTAGCACTCGTGATGTTTAGGCCACCCACCGATACAGCCCTCCGTCCCATCTGTGACTTCTGAGCCTGGCCTTGATTTAGTTTCTAACCCCTGCTGACACGGGAACCAGCCATATCTGGGGTGGGTGGGGGAGGTCAGGCATGCGGGGCTCCTGGGATTCGGGTCCACTCCGAGCAAATTATGAGCCTCGCTATACTGATGCTGTAGATTTTAGTTCTCTGAGCGGCAAGCTTGCCTTTCTCGTGTGTGTGTGTGTGTGTGTGTGTGTGTGTGTTGCTGGGGAGGGAGCCCAGGGCCTCCTCACTGAGCTACATACATATTTTTGGTTTTTGAGACATGGTCTTGCTAAGCTGCTAAGACTGGCTCAAACTTGTGACCCTCCCACCTCAGCCTCCTAGCCTGCACACACGCTGCTTCTGGTTTCCGTGTTCTGTTCCACTGTCAGGCTCGGGAGCACCCCAGGAGCACCTGCACACCTGGTGACAGCCAGGGGCCACTCGCCGCCCTGTGCTCCTGACTCCGTCCCTACACATCTGACTCATGTGTAAAAGCAGGTTCTCCAGGGCAGTCTGGCCAGCTGCACAGACAGATGTGTTGGCCCCTCTCCAGAAAACTGCGGTCAGCCCCATGCCTGTGGCTCTGCACACCTTGGCCCTGCAGGAGGCAGGTCTCCATCCTGACCTGTTTTGGGGTCCCCCATCAGGGCTGGTGTCTTTTAGCCCCTGCACTCGATGCTGGGGGGTCTCGGGCAGGTGAGGGGAGGGCGCCATAGAATTTGGAAGTCGTGTGTAATGAGTAGACGTGAGGTGCTCTTCTACAGGGGGTCAGGTGAATAATGGCCTAGAAGATGACACCATCATAAACACGCTATCATACGCTGTATATGTGTGCCCCTTCATATCAAATCGTAACCCTTAAATATCCACAATAAAGCAAAGACCAGTGGGAAAAAGAAGGGAGCAAGGAAGGGGGCGGCAAAGCCAGCTGGGTGGGTGGACCCTGGGCTGGGCTGGCAGGACCGCCACGGCACAGGCTGTCTGTGACCCGTTCCTCGCCACGTCCTCACCCCCACGGGGAGGAGCTGTGCCGTCTGCCTGTTGTGGCGTGGACCTGGAATGACCCCAGAAGTTTCATATATTTGAATGTTGTGAATCATCTATGGAACCATGTGCTGTTGGAGATTGGGGCCTAGTCTGGAGGAGTGGACTACAGGCATGTAAATTGGGATTACAGCCATGTAAATTGTATTACAGGCATGTAATGGGGACTTGCCACACCTTCCGCACCTGGACCCAGGAGGGGCCGATCCCTGGGATGAGACCTGGAAGGATAGATTAGCTGCTTCCTGCCTTCCTTGGAGGACAGGTCCCAACTCGCCCTGACTTGGCTTCCTGTGTGTGATGTTGTGAGCAGCTGCCTCCTCTGCCTCTGCCATGTCCTTCCATGGCTGCCGGCCACCCCTGAGTGGACTGCAACCTTCTGAAACTGTGAGCTAAAATAAACCTTTCCTTCCCTAAAATTGTGGGTGTCGGGTACTGAGTCACAGCAATGGAAACGTAACTAAGACACTGTCTATCTGTCTGTCTTCACATCATCCTAACACTATGAACACAGAACGGACCATAAGCAACACAGACAGGAGCTAGGGTCTGGATGACACAGTACCCTAGTGGCCAGGGGGCGTGACCGCAGGCTCCCGGGGGCGTGACCACTGGCTTCGTGAGATAGCTGGCCAAGCCCTGCAGCAGGGCCTGTCTCTGTGCCTGCAGGTGACACTGGGCCATCATGCCACCGTTTCTGGAAGCAGTTCTGGAAGTCCTCTCCCATGTCTTCACAACTGTGCTGCCACGGCTCCCTCCATGTCTTGGACCAATTGAAAATTCTGGTGTTCAATGATCACGTCGACTTGGGGGAGAGCCTGGCATCTCAGACCCCGGATCATCCGGCTCCTGTGGGTGAGGACCCCGCACGTGTGTGTGGTCTGCCTGTCCCCCGCGTAGCAGCGAGTTTGCTGTGCCCCACCTCCTAAGGTGCTCAGGGAAGAGGGCTTCTAGGGCCACTTCGGCACACGGCAAGAACCGTGGGCACGTGTGTTCGTGGTGAGCGGGAGGATTCGGAGGAGGATGCCTGGCCATGCGTGTTTTACGTAATGAACGTTTTACTTTAAACGTTCCCTGCTTACTGTGATGGTTCTTCATATGATTCGTGGCTGTCTTTTTATTCAAATAAAGTTCAGATTAAGGAAGCCCAAAACAAAAGACACCAAGAAATAAGCCCAAAGAATGTGTATTAGGTAGAACGATGGGGAAAAGAAATGATTTGGAGAAAAGGAAAAAAAATCAGAAAAAGAAATAAGGGGTAGAAGTTAGAACGGACAGGAGTCAGAAAGCGCACAAGAAAAGGCAGCCAGAGAGCAGGGTGGGGAGAGCGGGCCTGCCCCTGCAGGGCCGCTGCCGACGCGGAGGCTGAGCAGGGCTCGCGACGGCCCTGTGCGCCTCCGTCCCTAATGCCAGGATCACACGACAGTGATTGGACTGACTGCAGGGCTGCTGGGAAGCGGGCAGTGCCGGAAAGCTGACTCCCGCCCAGGTCCCGCGGCGAAGGCGAACCACGGTGTGCCGGGCTCAGACTCTCTTGGACTCTGGCCAGGGTGCCCTGTTCCCAGGCAGCTCCCTGGGAAGCCAGGCTGGTCCTCCGTCGTCACGTAGGCCTCTGCTGGGCACACCGCCCACCCGCAGGGTCAGCGCCCACGCATGTCTCAGAGCAAGCCACCACCAGCCGCAAGGACGCTGTGCTGGCTAGGGCATGCCAGTGGCAAGAGCCCACTCAGGCAGCGCAGGGTACAGCGCAATTTAGATGAGATCCGGCATGTTCAGGGTGGCGTAGCCGTAGACGGTGCCATGCTTTAGAGCCAGCGTGTCCCCTGAGAGCCTCCTGCTCTCCGAGGCACGGCCTGGACAGAAGATGCTGGTGGCTGGGCGCACCCTCTGCAAGGCCGCGGCTTGTCCCAGCCCCTCTCCCTCCCCCATCTCTCTTTCCTGCCATGGACCGGGCTGCGTTCTTCCTCCTCCAGATCTTTCAGGTGCTAGCTCATTTGAGCTCACCTTCAGGGGGTCTCAGTCCATTCCTGGGCGTCCTGCTAAAGGTGGAAGGGCCTGGTAGACGCCAAGCTGGAAGGACCGCTACTCACGGCACGAGGGACGGGCCACAGAGGGCCGAGGTGCAGCTGGCAGGAGGCCACATGCTTCCAGGTCACTCTCAGGGGCCCACCGCCCGGACTGGGCCCCTCTCTCAGCACGGGGACCAGTGCATTGACCTCCACGATTGAATCGCCCTCCAAACACACGAGGCGTGGGGCCCTCCAGATCCAAGCCCTGACCGCTGGCGTGGGCAGGGGAGAACTTGCAACCTCCTGCCTCAGCCTCCCAGTGAGCTGGGGTGACAGGTGCGTGCCCCATGCCCGCGCTGTTCATATGCGGCTCATGGCTCTCCCACATCACCCGGAACATGTTCTTCGTGGGACCGTGACCAGGAGGGCGTGGGTGTCCCATGGGGGAGGCAGTGTCTGCCATCCCAGAGAGGGCCCTGGCTTTCTGGAGACTCGGGTAAGAAATGACCGAAACAAAAGCCACGCACAGAGCCGGGCCTGCAGACAGCCGGGAGCCCAGGCCTGGGGCAGGCAGACGGACTGCAAGTTTGAGCCCAGCCTGGGCAACCAAGTGACGTTGTGAGGTCTTGTCTTAAAGGCAAAACTAAAAATGATCTGGGGATGTGGCTCAGCACACACACACACACACACACACACACACACACAGTGAATGGAACAGGTTGGGCTAGTGACAGGTGACCGGCTCTGACTGGCTGCTCTTAGCGCCTCCAGGTAGACACTGCTCCTTCTGGTCACTGCGAGTGCCGAGGAGGAGGCCGGGGACCTCAGGGCCCAGCGCTGGGACACCCCAGTCCCCACCCCGCCCGTGGACGACCCGGGCTCCGGAAACGCGGCAAAGGCGGGCTCAGGCGGAGCTTTCCCATTCTGCCTCTTTCTGCCAAACAGCCGACTCCCCCCTTCCTCCCGTGTCCTCCATCCTCCTCCTCCGCTTCTCCCCCTCCTCCCTCCCCTGACCCCCCAGCCCGGCCCCCCACAGGCTCTGTCCTCAGTGCTGATAAACTTCCAGCACTGTAGGGCTCCTGCCCTCAGCAGGGACACGGGACAGGAACTGCCCCTGGGGCTGCCTGCCCGTGAAGGTGACGGTGACATGTCCCGCGGAGGAAGCGCAGCTCCTTCAAGGGGCCCTGCACGGGACACGGGGCTGGGGAGGCCTGCGCCCGCGGGAGTCAGAAGGGCTCTGCCTGCTCCCCTGCAGCCAGCGTGCCCCTCACGCAAGTGCTCCCAAGGCCGCCGACCCCTTAACAGCCGAGTGTCCTATGCACACCCGCTGGGGTGTGTCTCTTCCAAGTCCTTCCCCGGCTCTGTGTGAGGAGTTGGGGTCCCCGTCGTCTAGTCTGTGCGCCGAACTCGGAGTGTGCGGTCTCACGTTGAGAGCTCTGCCGAGGGCCGGGAGGGAGGCAGGTGGCCTCGGACGGCGCAGGGTGGGGACGACGACATGGCGGTGGCTGCGGTGGTGACAGCCCCTTGCTGAGCCGGCGCCCTGCTGAGCTGGTCATGTCAGCCGAGGCCTGGCTCATTAAGGGTCAACCCCGCCATCTCGGGCGGGGCGGCCCCCAGCACCCCTGATTGGGCTCGCAGGCCCAGCGGGGACCCCGACAGCCCGCCTGGCCCCCACCAGAACAGCCGTGCGCAGAGCGGCCGGCCGGGCGGGGTGGCCACGAGCAGGCTCCTGCTGTCCTCTGCTGATTGGCAATTACACCAGCGGGAAAGTGCAATCAGATCTGAAATCGCCTTTGCCCCCAGCCACCCGGCCGCCCCTGTGCACCCACTGCCCCCCACCTCCGCAGCCACTGGAGTCTGTCACCTCTCAGGCCGGGGTGTCCTGCAGGACCCGGGCCAGCGTGGTCAGAACAGGGCAGAGCGGAGGGTGAGGGCGTGACAGCCAACCAGCTGGCTCAGGTCACCAGTGGGTACCCCGCCGGCTCGGCCGATCTGGGATGTCCACTGGATCATGAATGGGGGTGCCTCTGCTGTCAGGGCGGGGGTGGAGCCTGGAGGAAGGGCGGGGCGGGTCCCGCCCCCGCCCCAGGTCCCCCCTGCCCCCGTCTGCTTGCCGCCCAGGGCAGCTGTCCTCCCCCAGGCCCCACCACTCTCACCAGCCGCCCTGCCTGGGCTGAGCGCTTCTGGGCTGGGAGCTAAACCATCCTCCATCCCTCAGGTTGTGGGGGTTGAGTCATGTGTCCCGGAAGCTTGCGGGCTGGACCAAAATGCAGAGGACCACGTGGGCTCTGCCGTCTACCCAGCACGCACCCACGTGCCAGTGGGCCTGGACCCCGGGTGGC
This sequence comes from Ctenodactylus gundi, assembly GCA_004027205.1. Lineage (NCBI taxonomy): Eukaryota > Metazoa > Chordata > Mammalia > Rodentia > Ctenodactylidae > Ctenodactylus > Ctenodactylus gundi. Next base: position 116,832 of record PVKB01001605.1, read on the forward strand.
ACCCCCGGGCCCAGCCCACTCTGCCTTGCTTCCTCCAAGGACCAGCTCGTCTCTTGGGTGGCTCTCTGTCCCCGAGCCCCCGAAGCTGTGGTCTGCAGGGAGGCTGGCACGCCGCGTTGGCTTGGTGTCAGGGGCGGGGCAGAGCCCGCAGGACTGCAGGGCCACGAGGCTGTGGTCCTCAGCTCTCTGACCGTCCTCCCGCCTTGCAGGTGAGCCACCAGCAGCCCCATGCCTGGGCTCCAGCGCTGGCGTCTCAGGAGCTGGTGCAGGGAGAGGGAGGCCAGCTGTGCACACCAGGCTGGCCGTGGACGGCCTAGGTGGGGTGTGGGACCCGCCCTGGGGGTGGTGAACACAGGTCGGGGTGGTCTGGGCGGTGGAGGAGGGGGCCCGGAGCCAGGCAGAGCGACATGAGGACCCACTTGGGGCCCGGGTCCACCCCGACTCAGTTTGCTCATCACTGCAGGTGTCACTGTGAGTATAGGGGCCTCTGAGGGCTGCCTGAGATGGCCCCAGTCCCCAGTGCAGACACGGCAACTGTGAATGCGTCCCCACCAGCCGTGTCCCAGGCCACGCAGCAGGGCTGCCCACGGCCTGCCTCCAGCTGCCACGCGGCGTGGGGAGCAGAGCACCATCACAAGTGACCGCACAATTTCTGTCTGCTTCAGTGAGGCAGGTGACCTAGGTGTCCCACAGGGTCATGCTGGGAGGTCCTGGGGACCTTGGAACTGGGTGAACAGGCTATGGCAGAGACACATCTCCAGGCCAGACATGAAGTTTGCTGACTTCACCGTTTTTTCCCATTCCTAAGACATCAGCAGCATGGCACCCAAGCGCCAGCATGAGCCGGATGTTGGCGCTTCGTTCCCAACGCTCCTGTCAGGAGCCTGCCACTGTGGGAGATGTTTTATTATGTCCGGATATTAATTTTGGCAGTGCAGCCTTTCCGTTGGGGGCTTGGAGAACTCTGCTGCCCCCGCCAAGCCCAGGCCTGCATGCCCCGACCCGGCCAGCAGCACCAGGCCCGTTCGCACAGTGCCGCCTTCCCAGCCGCAACCTGCCCAGGTGTCCGTGCCCTCGCTGGGCACGGTGGCTCCCCACGTCTGCCCGTCCATCATGGGTGGTCTCAGTGCCTGTGTGCCTGGCGGCTCCCTGGGCTCTGCCCAGCCCCGATGCCCGCTGGCATGGCACCTGCCCCCCTTTGCGGAGCAGTTTGAGGAAACTACAGCTTGCCTCCCGTGGCTGGACCTGCTGACGCCCAGCGTGACGCAGCCGTTGGCCGCTCCGATGCCTTGGCACAGGCTCCTGTGGGTACTGCTGGCCAGCGTGAAGGGGGCCATTCGCTCTGGTAAGAAGGACACAGGAGTTGTCCAAAGCCAGCTCCGAAGCGCCAGAGGGCCCGCCTGCCTTAGGGCGCCGACTCCCCGGGCAGGGGCCTCGGGACTTTAGGACACGGAGCAGGAGGGAGCGCAGAGAGAAGATTCTGTCCGTGCTGGCTGCGGCCTGCCCAGCACCTCCAGCTCCCCTCTCCTTTGTCCGAGCAGCATCCGTGTGCCCTGTCCTCCCCTGGCTGGGGACAGCAGCCTGGCAGGAGGCGTCTGGAGAGGGGGCTCGGCCGGGGGAAGCACGTCTGACATCTAAGGCTCACAGTTCTCTGGCCCACTAGGGGACTGTCACTCCCCCCCCCGCCCCGAAGGCTCAGGGCCACGCCGTTGCTTCACAAAGCCAACACCGTCAGTGGCCCACATGCCACCCGGCCTGTGCCCGAGCGGAGGACACAGCTGCGCAGTGCTGAGAGGGCCAGGCCTGACCAGCCAGGCGGAGCCCGCGTTCCCACTGGGTGGAGAGTGAGCCTGAGCAGCCGGAGCGTGGCGGGACACTTGGTGACCGCAGTGGGGACAGGCAAAGAGGAGGGAGCAGGGCGTGACTGGGGAGATGAGGGGGGAAAGAAACAGAGCAGGTGCTAAGGCACTGGGGCAGGAGGAGGAAGGACCCACTGTGGCTTCGGGCCCACCAGAGGGGCATGAGCCTGAAGCCCCACCACAGAGATGCCGAGGGGCCCAACACCGAGGGTCGTCTGGGTGTGCCACACACAGCAGGTCGCCCACCACCTGTCCCAGGACCGCACAGGACCCTGGAGGGTGGGTGCCCACCACTGCTGCCTCTGCCACAGGGCTCCCTCTTCTGCAAGGGGCGCGCGCCCTGAGAGTGCCCTCAAGGACCAGCTCCCGCTGACCCGGGCTGGGCCTGGCCCTGCTGACTCTCGCAGGGCTGGGCAACCCCAGGACCCACCGTGGGCCCATGAGCTGTCACCACCTGTCACGCTGTGGGGTGCCACCCCCCCTGCCGCCCACACCCAGCTGGTGCCCTGGAGGCTCACGGAGGCAACCCCGTCTCCAACCGAGGACGAGGATGGGACTGGCTCCCAGGCAGGCAGCAGCCCACCCCGGCCTCCTCCACGTCGTGGCGACGCTGCCCTGAGCGCTGTGCCCAGCACCTTCCGAGACACCCTGCAGGGCTGGCCCTCCCACCATGCCATCCTTTCTACCCTGCTCCCGGCGGCCTGTGCGCCATCCCGGGCCTAGTGAGGCACACCTTCCCCCTGACATGAAGTGGCCCTTGCAGAAGGGCGTGAAGTGTGCCTGGTGCCCCGCAAGGCTGGGGTCTCTGTGGGCGTGGCCTGTGGCCAGACCTGCGGTGTCTACCGGGTGGGGCTCTCACTCCCAGCTGGATGGAGGTCAGGGCTTGGTTGCTTTGGGCACAGCCCCGGCACAGCCCAAGTTAACTTCTGCAGACTGGACGTGGAAGATCTTGGGCCCTTTCATGAGAGCCTCTCCTGGGGCTTCGAGGGCTGCCCTGCCTGGGACCCCGAGGCTGCGCCCCGTCAGATCTCAGCGGCCGGCAGGGAGGCGAGCCGGCCGCTCAGGCTCCTGTCTCTGCCCCGACCGCTCTCCCAAAGTGCCAGGCAGTTTTGTTCGGTACAGGAGGAGAAGGAGGCTGCAGCCCGAGGCCGGTGCTCTGCTGCTCAGAGTCCCACTGCGCTGTGCGTCATGGGTCGGAGCGACCTGCCCAGAGGGTGCAAAGGGCCATGTGGGACTGAGGGCACCAGCACCAGGCTGCAAGCCGGGCACTGCCTCCCCGCAGCAAGTGGCCTGGCCACTCCACGCCCCCCGCACGGGCACAGCCGGCACTCCCTCTCACGAGGTTGGGCTGTGTCTGCCCCAGCCACCCACCTGCCCCCCAGGAGTGCACAGCAGTACACCAGCACACGGACACCACAGGGCACTGGAGGCCACCGCAGGACCTCTGGGTCAGCTGAAGACACAGACAGAACGTACGCCTGAGCCAGGTCCTGAGCGTGGAGCGAACCCGACAGCCAGCAGCAGCCCGCAGGCAGCCTCCCAGGAAGGGCAGCTGGTCGGATGGGGCGAGGCAACGATGAGGCCTAGACAAAGCAGCCATCGTCCCTCCTGCAGAGCTCCTGGGCGGCCATCTGTGGGCACAGATGGACTTGCCACTGTCCTCACAGAGATGGCCATGGTCAGGAACCTTGAGAGCCACTGTCCCTGGCTCTGGACATCCAGTCCTGGGACAAGGGCTTCGTAGTACCCATAGGAGTTTTCAGAAGTAGTGGCGTAAAGACAGAGGGGGAATGGGGGTTCGTAGGGCTGATGTGCAGCCGCTCCGGAATTCAGGGCATGGCCCTGGGGTGGCCTGGCCTTGGTGGCATTCCTGGTGTGGACAGGATCTTGAAGAAAAAAGCCACCCGCAGTGGGCTGGGCTCACCAGCAGTGCGGCTGGTGGAGGATGACAGGGACTTCAGAAACATCCTTTTAACCACACGAGTTACCTAACTGGCAAAAGCATTCATAATTTGCCCGCTGCCATATTAAAATCTAGATAAGTTCCCTCATTTATAAGGAGACGTCGTGGCTGTCTTATCTGTTTTTGAGGCATCTTGTAATAAGCCTTTTTTTCTGTTTTCTTTTTCTTTTTCCTTTGGCCTGTAGTGCTGTTTCAGTCAATGCTGCTGACACCAGACCATTGCTAGACAAGGGGCGTCTCACCCGGGCCTCTGGGAGCATCGCCCTAATGTAGCGAATCGCAGATTCTGCGCCCTGAGTGTCTCGCCAGTGAATTTAGGACAAGACACAGGAGTGTCCTGCGGGACCCCGCGCGGCCTGCTGGGCGCCTCCGGGGCTCGTGGGTCCCCCTCACCCGGGAGGTTCTGGAAGAGGAGAAGAGTTCGGCCGGAGGCGACCGGGCCCGGCCTCTTTTCTCACGAGTGACAGCAAACACGCCACTGCGAAACCCAGCAGCCTGCCACGGGCCGCGGTCACAGCCACGGCCTGCAGCCCCCTCCACGGGCCGCCGGCCCTGACGCCTCCTGTGAACCCGCGGCCACACTCCGGAATCTCCGACGCCTGCTGCAGCCCACTGTCAGCCCCTCGGGTCCCTGGCGCCTCCCGCACCCGCTGTCGGCCCCTTGAAGGGCACCGGAGGCCTGTGGAGCAAGGCCGGCTGCCATCTTGTTTTTCACCTCGGCAATGCTGAAGACGCGGGTGGTTTGATGACAGACTAGAAGCTTCCAGCGGCTCCGGCGGTGGGAGGGGACACATCAGGCGACCAGCCTGGGATCCGCACGTGAGTCCCAGACAGCGCTGCGACGGCGCCTCGGGAGACCCGGACCTTGGATGACTTTACAACGTGGTTCCTTCCCATCCTGCCTCCGTTAAACAAAAGTTAGCAGAAAATACGAGAGCAACCCAGCGAGAAGTGAGCAGCCGACGCTCCTTCTACAAGTAAATATTCAGCTTTTTCCCAGGCGTTTCCAGCGGATTGGCAAGGTGGGCTTTGACTGCCGCGGCGCTCTTTGCTTGTTAACAATAGGGCCCGTAAAACAAACCACCAAAACTCTGCTGTGCGTGGCACTTACTGTCGTGTCACTGTGACTCAGTACCTGACACGCACAACTCAGGAAAGATTGCAGCCCACAGGTTCAGAAGGGCTCAGTCCAGTCACGGGTGGGCGGCTGGAAAACGGTGGAATCACACGGTGTGGCCGCAGCTGGAGCTGGAACCCGAGTTCCCGGAGCAGAGATGCTCCCGGTCCGGTGGAGCAGAGAGACGGGAGGAAGGCGGAGCCAGCACACGCCCCTCCAGGTCAAACCCAAGCACCTGCCCCTTCCGCCCCCCTCCCCCCCAGCCCTGCAGTGTCCTACATGAGGCTTCTGGGGGACATCCGGATCCAAACCACGGCACTGCACAGACCAAGTCAGCGCACCTGCGTGGACCTCTGCGGCGGTTTTATTAGATGTGTTAAAGCAGCATCCTCAGAGTGGTCTTTCCTCATTTGCTACCATCAAAAGACAAAAGAGAATTTCTAATTTTTATACATTCACCTCTAAAACTCTTTGGACTAAAATTCAGCTTCAAATACTTTTATGTAATACAATTTCTTCACACCAGGCACAGCGGCACATACTTGTCATCCCAGCTACTCAGAAGGCTGAGACAGGAGGCTTGCAAGATCAGACGAGCTGGATAACGTAACGTGACCTCGCACCAAAATAAGATTTCTGCAGGGGCCGCAGACAGAGCCCGGCGGCGGAGGACACCCGGGTTTGGTCCCACCATCAGAGAAAAAGCTCACACGAGTATTTTCTTGTGCCCTGTGTGGCCCAAGTGCACCCACATCTACCTTGATTACGTATTTAAACTTGTGTTTTGGGGCGGCGGGGACGGGTCCTGGGTCCTGTGCACTGAGCCACACCTGCGGTTCATTTTTGGGTTTTGACACAGGGTCTCACTAAGTCTTTAAGTTTCCCAGGCTGTGCTTGAACTTGCAATCCTCCTGCCTCAGCCAATGAGTGTATGGGAGTTACAGGCCTGGCAACATATTTCCGTAGTTTTGAGTCAGTGAAAGAGGAACAAACTAGCCGCACTCGCGTCCCTAGGACGGGCGTTTTCACCAGGTGCCAATTCTCACCCCGTTTTTGTTTGGGGTCGCAGGCGTTTGTTTTCACAGAAAAATTAAAGCAGAAAATGACCCAGTGCTGGCCTGCAACTTGAAAATAGCAGGAAAGGGACGGTTTTCAATCCGCCCAAACCTCAGGCGGAAGCCCGTCAGATTTACACCCAGCACATCCCAGCCTTCGTAGCAAGAATCCCCCAAGTTCTTCCAAGTCCACCTGCGATTACTGACCAAGATCACAGGGCAGCGATGACTTGGGGCTAAGGTGAAGACAGGAAGAAAATGAATCAAACAGCAAAGCACGCTGGGCCACGCCTCCCACCCCTTCTCCCAGCACCGTCCCGAGAGAAAGCCGCGCTCAACAGAGACGGTGTCACAGCAGCGCTGCGGGCCAGGCGCTCCCGGGCCTGGCCCTGGACTCCTAGCTGGCCCTTTCATCCTATTTTAGCTTTTCCTCTTCTTGCCCCAAGACCCACTGAGCAGGCTAGGGCTGAGCCGGGGGCACCACACGGCCCGGCCAGGGCCGTGCCAGCTCCTCCCTGGTAGGTACGCTGTTTAAAGGAAAAGAAGTTAGAAGCCAAGTGTGGTAGTGCACACCTCGCGGAAGACCACAATTTTGAGCCCATCCCGCCCTGAGTCCAATCCCCAGTAAAAAAAAAAAAAAAGCAGGTGAAATTAAATACAATCCTCAGTACCTGTAACTAATATTTGAAGCGAAGGAGAGTTTTGTGTGGTCTCCCTCTTCCGGCATCTTCGAAGCCCAGCATGCCTCGCGCAGAGCTGCTGGGCAGGGGGGCTGCCCTCCCGCACGGCACACAGCTCACGAGCGAGCATTCAGGGACAGCTGAGGGACAGCAGGACAGAGCTGCACACCAGGAAGCACAGGGACACAGTGACGGCCTGGGGCACGCCAGCACCTGTTGGGGTGTCCCCGGGAGGACTCACCCTGCGGGCACCCCGTCTGGACACTCCCCCGCTCCAGAGTCGGTGCTCAGCGGCCACCCGTCATCCCAGGATTCACCAGGCCTTCTCCCTAGAGACCGAGGAGGAACGCGTGTGTGATGGCAGGTAGGGACAAGTGACTAGGGGGTTAGGGGTGCTGGGTATTTGTATGTCCGAGAGTTCATGTGAATGTGCAATATGGTAAGAGTGCCCGCAGTGGGCAGGCAGGGGCACCCAAGGTCACCACTCTCCGGGCACCTTTGTGAAGGGAAGAGGCCCAGCTGCCACAGACTTCTGGAGGCCCCCAGCCCCGCCCCAGGGCTCCCTGCCCCTGGCGGACGCCTTGTCCACCCGCCACGATGCTGCCACCTCCGTACTGGACACACGTCAGTGACCCACGCCGTAGGACCTCAGGATCATGCGTCTCGTGTCTCCTGCATGCCCGCTTCCTCACAGCTGGGGACTCCCAAAAGCTAGCCTCCGGTTTCCAAGGCAACGGCCTGGCCCTAGGCAACCACCTGGGCGGGGGTCTTCCTCAGAGGTAGTGACCTCCAGGGGCCACCGCAGGGGCTGATGGGTAGCTTTTCAGAGCTTCTGGAGAGAGAGAGAGAGAATGGGGAGGGGGAGGGAAGGAGAGAGCGCGGCTGCTCAGGCCTACAAAGTGGTCGCTGTTTTGAAGGACCTTGCAGGCCCCGCCCTAGGCGTCATCCATGACCCTCTGCCTTCCCCTCCTCGCCCAGCGGGCCAGGTCCCTGGAGCCTCTTCCCACGAATGTCCCAGCGTAACTCGCCGTGTTCACGGAAACACCATGGTTGCGGCCCTTGCCCAGCCCTGGTCCTCTGTCACATAGCTGGGCATGCGGTACAGCACCGGCTGAGGCCGGAGGAGTGCAACTTCCAGCCCAGGGCGTAGGGAGACCTTGTCCCAAAATCAAACGTAAGAAGGGCCAGAGGAGCTCGGAGCGGAAACCAGGGGTTTGATCCCCAGTGCCGCAAAGGAGAAGAGTGTGGCCAGCACTCACGGGTGGGTGTCGGAGCGCAGGGAAGGCCGGGGCCCCGGGGGCCAGACAGGGCAGGAAGAGCCCCGAGGGTCCTCAGCTTCCCGTCCTGGGCCTCAGCCCGGTGGCCTTGTCCACACTGACGCTGCCCTGGGAGCATCTTTGCGCCCACAGACATGGCCCTGTGAGGAGGCAGAAGAACAGACAATGAAGGCCACAGAGCCAGTGGCACAGGGTTCAGGTCCCAGTCCCAACGCCTTGGGAGGCTGAGGCAGGAGAATTGTTTTTATGAGACCTTGTCTCAAAAAATAAAAGTGAGCTGGGGGTGTAGCTCAGTGCAAAGGCCCTGGGCTGTGTCCTGGGTACCACAGAACAGTGATAACAACAGCAGTAGTAGCAAGGGTGATGGAGGTCACAGGAGGGGTCAGGTTGTGGCGGGGCGGGGGGGACGACCCTGCTTTCGCTGGTGCCCTAGGCCTCCGGAATCTGCGCATTCCCCGCCCCAAAGCCCTGCAGGTGTGTGCTGGGCTCTCCCAGTGTCGTGGGCTTCATACAGCGTCCACGTGCTGGGCTCTCCCCAGGGCCCTGCAGCCTGCACCAGGCACGGTGGTCCTGAGAAGCGAGGCCCGGAGGCCCGAGAGGGAGTGGAAGCCCCAGCACGACGCTAGCGGGGGACCGGAGACCGCAGGGCTGTGGCAGGCCTGCCTAGCCAACTCCGCGTGACCCTCTGGGAAATGGCGCCTGGGGCTCCCCCTAAGGACAACTTCACGCCCTCCTTAAGCCCCGGCTGCCCTAGGGAAGGTGCAACCCTGGCGACGTCACGGTCATCTGAGCCAGCAGCACCTGCCCTGAATCCCCTGGCAGCGACTACGTGGGGCAAGCAGTGGAAGGAGGGACCCTCGGCCCGGTGTCCGTGGGGGTGCTGTCCCCCGGCCTCACCCCGGGATCGGGTCTGGACTTGGAGCCCTGTTCCCGAAAGCGCCGCTGTCCCAGAAGGCTGCCGGTGGGTTCCGACTGCATCGTGCTCAGAATCTCATGTTCTGGGACGGTGTTTGCATGGCAGCCCCGGGCCGGCCGTGTCTGCGCAGCTGCCGGGGTGGGGGACCGACAGTGGGGCCCTGTTCCCGCAGGGCCCCTGGCACCTGCCCGACTGCCGCAGGGCTCCTGCTGGGGACCAGCTCGCTTGGAGATGAGCCAGGTGAGGGGCGCAGGTGAGAGACGCGGTGGGGCTTCCCAGTGTCACCAGGACGGCGCCCACCCGGGGACCGCACGCGGGAGGGGCGCAGGTGAGAGACGCGGTGGGGCTTCCCAGTGTCACCAGGACGGCGCCCACCCGGGACCGCACGCGGGAGGGGCGCTGGTTTCTGCCAGGCGGGTGCACCGGCCATCCTGGAGGGGGGAATCAGGGGCTCACCCAGCTCTGCGGGGGGCGGGGCGCCCTTCCCTGGGAACCCGGGCGCTGCTGGCTTCACTGACGTCGCCCTGCCTGCCCTGGCCCTGGGAAGCTGACTACTCGTCCCGCCGCCAAAACACCAGCACCCGTCGAGCCTGGATTTTCTGTTTTTCAGACAAACACCATCTTGGAAAGTCGCGATCGGGTTCCCTAGGCGACACATCCCACCCTGGCTGCAGAGAGGCGGGGGTCACCCGCGGCCCTGGGTCTCCAGGAGGAGAGTGGACTTTCCATTGGGTCGGGAGCGGCACCCACGCGTCCCCACCGAACGACGCCCACTTGACGCTGATGTTTTGACTTCAGCTCAGAAAGACAAAAATCTCTCACACGAGAACCTCTCTGCCCCGGGGTTTGGCCGCCCGCCTCCGTGCTCAGTCTGCCAGGGCGGGCAGGGGCTGTGGGCCCGGGCGGGCCACAGGGCCTGGGTCTCTCCTCAGCCTCCCACGAGGCAGACACTGCCAAAAATCTGCAGGGACCCCGGGGTCCCTGCGGAGGAGGTCACGGGCGCGGGAAGGGGCGTTTTCCGCGGAGGGGAACGCGCGGGAATCGGGGCGGCATCTCTGCCAGCTCAGACGCGCGGCACGGTGGCAGGCAGCGCCCCGCCGCGCCCGCCTCCGCGCCGGGACCCCAGCCGGGCATCCCGCACCCCGCGCCACCCATCCGGCCACAGCGAGGCACAGCGAAGGCGCTGGCCGCCCGCGAGCACGCAGGAGGCGGCCCGCGCGTCCCCACGCCCCCGCCCGCGCTCGCGCGGACTGCGGCGCCGCCCATCTGGGGAATAGAGCGATTAATCCAACCGCAGGTTTCCAGATAAGTGATTGTGATGGAGATTGCTGGCGAGAAAATAGACAATTATCCGCTGTTAGCTTTACATAAAGATCGCATTAACTCAAATTAGTTATCAGCCGAAAGAGCGTCAGCGCCCGCGCCCTGCCCGCCCGCGGGGACCTCGGCTCGACCCGGCCCAGCCCGGGGCGGGCGGAGCAAGGGCGCGGTCGCCGGGGCCGGGCCCAGACGGGGGCGGGAGCGCGCCCGGCTCCTCCCCCGACACCGCCCACCCGCGCCCCCTCCGCGTCCCGGGGGGGCGCACCGGCCCCGCCCCGCCCACGCGGCCCCGGGGTTCTGCCCTGCAGCGAGAGCAGGGACGTCACCGGCGGCTCCGGGAGGGGAGGGAATCGTGGCCTGCCGCGGGCTCGGTCCGCTCGATGGCCCCGTGACCGACCCCGGGCGCCTGCCCCGGGGCCACTGTCCACCCACCGCCCCCACCGGGCCCTCTGCCTGCGACCCCGCTGCGGCCCGGCCCACGCGGGCCGGGGAAGGAGCGCAACGGAACCGTGGAGCCGAGCGCCCGAGTCTGGGGGCTGGCGGAGACGGCGGCGCCGGGCGCGGCCTGCGCAGCCCGCGTGCCCGCTGCCCACGCCCTCGCCGCGCGGGCTCCCGCCATTCCTCCCAGCCGCCCCGCCTGCGCGCGCCAGAACGGCCCGTGAGCAGGCCGGCCGGCTGCATGCAGGGGTGCAGGCCCGCGGCCGCTGAACGGGTCGGGCAGTGACCCCGGTTCCCGCGGCGCCCGCGGCGCCCGGCGAGCCGGGTCTGTGTGGTCCCGGCCTTTCCCAGCGCGCCCCCTTCCGCGCCCGGGACGGGCCGGCTCGCTTGCACCTGCGCGGCCGGCCCTTCAGGAAGGCGCTGAGGCTTGTAATCAGCTTTGCGGAGCCATTGAGCGCGCGGCTGAGCGGAGCGGCTGAATGGCCGCGGGCGGGGCCGCGCCCGAGCCAAGCGGGATTCCAGCAGAGCCCCTCACCATCGCCGCGGGCCCGGCTGCCTCGCCCGCGCCGGGAGGAGCCAGAAGAGAAAGGGACAATACCGGGCGCCGAGGGCGCGTTTGTTCCCAGATTAACGGCGGGAGGCCCCTCGGCGGGGCTCCGGGCCGGCGGGCAGGCGGGGTCGGGGGTGTTAGCGGCTTCTCGTCGGCTGGCGCATCCTCCGTCCCCTCCCCCGGACCCCCACTCTCCCCGCTGGGCCGAGCTCCGGCCTAGGTACAGGCGCGGCCATGCCCCCAGGAGCCCCCGCTGCCCTGCGGAGCCGCAGCTGCGCACCCGCCGGGCACCCACCGAGTGCCCGCCTCGCAGCGGGCGCCGCTGGGCTCCAGGGGCTTTGGGGCATGGCAGACGGGGAGGCGGAACTCCGCCCATACCTCAGATGTGTTCTTCTTGTGCCCGCAGCGCTGGCCCCGCCCCAGCCACCCCACGCTGGGGCTCAGCCAGGTGGCTTCTAGGCTGTCCGACACAGGCAGCCAGCCCTTCAGACGGGGCTGCTCTCGCCATCCCCGGGAGTGGAGGGCCAGGCTGGCTCCCTCTAAGAGAACAGGCTGGGCAGCCCCCCTCCCCGCCAAAGGCGAACCGATCGATGAGGACCCGGCTGGGCGCTCGTGAGGGATGGCGGTCAGGGGACACCTCTCTGGGCTGTGCCGGAACTGGCCCTGGCCACACACGTTCACCTGACCGATGCCGCCGGGCCTGGAAGCAAGCCTTCCCAAAGGGGACACAGGTCTCTCTCCCTGGCTTCGCCGCGGGACGCCCTCTAAGGTGGCCGCAAGCAGAAACCACTTGGAAAGAAAGCCAGGCCACTTCATACCATGTGGCTCATCCCCCGTTCTGCAGCCAGCGCCTAAACAGCACATGGTTTAGGTGGCTGATCTGAGCCAGGCCTGGCGGCTCCGGCTTGCAGTCCCGGCACTCTAGGAGGCCGAGGCAGGGGATCCCAAGTTCCAGCCCAGTCTGGGCAATTAGTGACACCTGGGCCAAACTAAAGTTTAAAAAGTAGTCCTAGTATTGCAGTTCAGGGAGGCGGTCCAGTGTGAAGCTACTGTAGTATGGCCAGCAATAAATAAATACCTAAATAAATAGACACTTAGCCTGACTGTCCCCTCCTTCCAGGAAACACAAGCCTGGGCCCGGGGCTCATCTCGGCTGCAGAGTGCCTTGTCTCCAGGAGGGCTCCACAATGCTGACTGGGCCTCTAGGCTGTAAATAGTCCCCTGTCAGATCGAAAGGCTTAATGGCCTCTTTAAACTCCTAACTTATTACAAAGCCCCCGGGAGAAGGGCATTAGGAGGCAGAGAGGCAGGAGCGGATGCCCGTACAGGCAACCCTGGCGCGTGTGTGCCTCCGTGGGGGCTCACCTGGGGGACAGCACGTCCAGAGGGCCAGGTGAGGGGGGCTGCTCGGCTGCTGTCCGCAGTCCTAACGAGCCAGGCCAGCTGGACGCCTGTCACCCGTGGAACGGCCCGCTGTGGTCTGGAGCAGAGCGAGGGAACCGTTCCCTCCGGATGCTCTGCATCCTGAAGGCCCCACTGCCCCAGCACGCGGGCCTCCAGGGGCAAATCTCCCTGTCTGCCGACAGCTTGCCCGCTCACTGCAAGGCGCGGAAGGGCTCTGAGTGTCCCCAGTCCCGCCAGCCACGCCCACACGCAGAGCCTACTTGCGGTTAGAAAGTCCCACACGATGTTCCCAGCAGCGCTGATCTGTCCAGCTGTTCTCAGTAACCAGCCGGGAGGCTCCGGAGCAATTTGGAAATTAGCAAAATTTTCTTCGTGGTGGGGGTGTTGGATTAAGAGGCCGGGAGGGTGTGAGGCGAGTCAACGTGTAACTGCATGATAAGGCTCTCACGAGGAATGTATTGGCCAAGCTGCTGTTTCTCTGCCTTCCTAATCTCGGCGAGCACATTGGTCCTCTGCAATCTGTCTCCATAATCTTCCCCACAGAATGGCAGCCAACAGAAGCACGCGTGTTTGGAAAGAAGGGGAAATATGCAGAAGCGTGATAAACTGATGCTAATTATCCGTATTTAGGACACGGAGTGCAGGAGATCAAGGCTTACAAACAGCGCGCCCGAGCCAGCGGTGGCGGCTTCCTCGTGTGGAATATATCGGAGGGGACCAGATAAGGGTTTCATGGGCGGGCGAGATTTATTGGTCAAAGGGTTCACCTTCCGCTTTCCCACTTTTATAGGGCAGTAAATTATTTAGGCCAAATTCACCAGAACATCACTCTTTCTCTTGGCCTCGGGCCACGGCTTGCTCTTTCTTTGTGTCCCTTCAATGCGAATCCTTGTAGTTTAACATCGGCTGATAAGGAAGGAATAATTGAAGTCCCAGGTAATTCCTTTTCCTGTAGGATAGCCTGGGAAGCTGGGGTGAGGAGGTGGACAGCAGAGGGGGAAAGAGCACCGACCCCCAGGGCTGGCGGCCCAAAGCAGCCCGCTCCCGTGGCGGGTGCTCCGCAGCACAGCCCCACAGCACCCCCGGCCCCGGATCCCGACTGGCCAGACTAAAACCACCTGAACACAGGTACTCTGTGCTGTTCCTTCCTGCGCCGGCTGCTTTGCTTAATATTTAAAATCCGTTTCCTGTCTGCTCCACGGCTCTTGGCTCTGAGAAAAGGCCCAGGAAGGGGTCTGGCTGGCAGCCTGGCACAGGGCCGTGCAGGGGGCGTGCAGACCTCTCTGCATTACAATAATTGCCTTGTATGGTTTCCAGGGTGCAAGTGCCGGTGGGGCCCAGAAACCTGCTGCAAATCGCTCGCTCACTTTCAAACTTAGAAAGTTAACTAAATCGTGGTCCCATGGCCCCCACTCCTGTCCTCTCCTCACCTTAGTACCCCTGAGAAGGGACGGTCCTTGCTTCATCCTTTAGGAGCTTCTGGAATGTCCCTTTGCAGTTGTTGTTGCTGGAGGCAACGGGAATTCTCTGCTGGATACACATTACAAATGAGGACGAGCCATTTATCGTGAGAACTCTCGCAAGAAAAAGCAGGGATTCGGAATAAAAAGAGTTGCGGGGAAGTGTGGGGATATTAGCCTACAGATCTCTTGCTAAAGAATTCCCCCGCAGAGAAGCCTTAGGCAAGAATCCGTGGTCCTCGGCACACACCCTTCCTGCTCCTCTTAGACCCCAGGACGGGAACCGGTCTGCAAGCCCCTCCTGGAGCGCCTGCTCCGCTCTCCCGCGAGCCTTGCGTGTGTCCTTGTTGTACATGCCACTGGGGAGGAGAGACAGCCGCCAGCTCCGAGCTGCCACCAGTGCCGGCAGGGCACCTGGATTCCAGGCAGGATCATGTTCAAGTAAGTATCTCAGAACCCTAAGAAGCCAGGCGTGGGGACACACACTCTGGGAGGCTGAGGCCGCAGGATCAGAAGTTAGAGCCCAGCCTGCGCAGCTTAGTGACTTGGCAAGACCCTGTATCAAAAGCAGCAATAAAAACGGGCTGGGGATGCAGCTCGGTGGGACGGCCTGGGTCCAGGGCCCAGCACCGCCAGGACCAAAGCAAACCACGGAAGGAACGCCGGATGCACAGTCAAACTCATTGAATCATGAGTTCATAACATTCTGCCCCAAATATTTTCAAAATTACCTATTAATCTATAAATAATAACTGTTGTAATTCACAAGTGTGTGTAGCACAACCACTAATTATTTAGATGCAGCTTTTAAATATAGACTTAAAATAATTGCTCATTTAGTTCACTAAAAGAAGAAAGAAAAGATAAAACAAAAATATCCTTTCATCATCACAATGTATCAACTGAGGCAAAGGAAGCCGGCTAGGTTTTCCAGAAGTTTCACCCACAGCCAAATTGGAGACACTCAGGGGCTTGCAGTATTTGACTGGCTCGGACCCTGCCAGTGCTGCCCCGAGGCACGCGGGCCTGGCAAGTCCGGCACATGACCCGAGTGGTGAATGGGCTGATTCTAC
This sequence comes from Ctenodactylus gundi, assembly GCA_004027205.1. NCBI lineage: Eukaryota > Metazoa > Chordata > Mammalia > Rodentia > Ctenodactylidae > Ctenodactylus > Ctenodactylus gundi. Next base: position 131,944 of record PVKB01001605.1, read on the forward strand.
CCCGGCTTCCAGGAGTGGAGTTTCTTCCTCAAGGAATGGCCATGACCCAAGGAACCCCATGCCCACCCCACAGACCTCCTACCCACGCCATGCCCTGGACAGTGTTGGATGGTCAGCTTTCCTGTGAGAACAGAACCGGTTCAGAGACTTCTCAGTACCGTTAAGCCAGTTAAGTGCAAGGAGCTGGTACTGAATTGGGCGGACCGTGCTAACCTTACATTTTTAGCTGCTTTTCTAAAATTCAGAGTTTTATTTCCCATTAGCTCACATTCATCTAGGCAGAGAAAGACTGACTGTCACCTTGCCGGGGTCCCCGCAAAGAAAGCAGAACACGGGCAGGGCAGCAGCACCTGCCAACGGCGGCCCCTCCACATGGCCACCAGGGTGCCCACACTCTCCACAGTCCTCGGCGGCTGTGAGGCCGACACCAGGGGATGGGTCCCCAGACGGGGGTGCACCACACGTGTGTGAGTATGCACGTGTGTGTGTATCTGTGCAGGAGTGTGTGTGTGCGGGCATGTGTGCATGCGTATGTGGGTGTAGGAGTGCGCGTGTCTGTGCAGGGGTGTGTTTCTGTACATGTGTGTGTATGTGTCTTGCAGGGGTGTGTATCTGTGCATGTATGTGTGTGTGTCTGTGCAGGGGTGTGTGTCTGTGCAGGGGGCTGTGTGTATGCAGGGTTGCGCATGTGTCTATGCACATGTGTGTGCACACGTATGTGTGTGTGAGAGTGTGTGTGTTTGTGCAGGGGGTGTGTCTGCACATGTGTGTCTGTGCAGGGGGTGTGTGTCTGTGCAGGGGTGTCTGTGCAGGGGGCTGTGTGTCTATGTAGGGGTGTGTGTGTGTGTCTGTGCACATGTGTGTGTCTGTGCAGAAGTGTGCATGTATCTATGCACGTGTGTGTCTGTGCAGGGGTGTGCATGTGTCTGTGTGTGTCTGTGCAAGGTGTGTGTGTGTCTGTGCAGGGGGCTGTGTGTCTATGCAGGGTTGTGCATGTGTCTAGGCACATGTGTGTGTACACACGTATGTGTAAGAGTGCATGTGTTTGTGCAGGGTGTGCATGTGTCTGTGCAGGGGTGTGTGTCTGTACATGTGTGTCTGTGTAGGGGTGTCTGTGCAGGGGGCTGTGTCTATGTAGGGGTGTGCATGTGTCTGTGCAGGGGTGTGCATATGCAGATATGGGTGTGCCCTGTGTGCCTGCGCATGCTCGCAGGAGGGTGTGCAGTGGAGGTCTCTTCCTGCCCCGCCACCCTCAGGCGCCGGTAGGCCCCGGGGCGCAGGGGGCGGTGCGGCTGGGTGCAGACCGAGGAGAAGGTAGGGGAGAGAGGCAGGCACAGCTGTGGCTCCAGTTAGGCTTGCTCTGCCACCCCTCAATCCCGGCACCAACCATGAGCAGCATGGGCTTCGGGTCACCACGGTGGCAACCTTTCCCAGTCGTGGGTAGCAGGTGCTTTGCCCACAGCTCCTGTGCTCTGGGCCTCTCCCTGCCCGCCGCCTGGAGGGCCCCTTCCAAGGCAGTGTCTCCCCACAACAGCGGGTACCTGTGCCGTGCACACCTGCTTCCCCGAGTCTCCCGGCGCAGGAGCAGGCTGTGGGCATCCGCCTTCCCTGGGTCCTACTGGGCTTCCTGAAAAGCCGTCTCCAAGCCGTGGATCCCACATGCCAGGCTGGAGGCATCCGGGTGTCTGAGCTGGATGCAGAACCCAGTGATGCCGGCTATGAGCCGGCTGGGGAGCTGGTGACAGTGCTGGGCACACTGGAGCACACACCCCTCTCCGGGGACTTCAAGTGCCACCTAAGGAAGACAAACAGAGTGGGTTGAGATGCACAGGGACTCACTGCCGGCGAGATCACACACAGCATGGTATGTGCACCAAGTCACAGCCCCTTTCCTACGGGAGCAGAGAGGTCCCACCGGCAGGGCAGAGGCCTGGCTCCTGCCCAGCTTCAGAGGCTGGCATGTCACGCTGGCCTCCCACGGCCCACCACGCGAGTCTCGCCCCTGCTGCCGCACGGTGGCGGTGGGAGACCCCGCTGACTCCCCTCGGCCACTCTCTGAAGGCTGATGCGTTAAATAAGCCTGCTACTTTGCGATTTGTAAATGACACGATTTTTACTATTACGAGAGTAATTTATAGCTCTTTTCTGTCTGACGTGACAGATACTCACGGCGAGGTCCAAATTCGTCTGCTTGACATACGTTTATTTTAACACTTCTCCCCTTATCCAAATTCAAGCGTGGATTAACTACTGTTTTCCGAGGTGTCAATTTGCACCTGTGGGTCTGCCTCTGGGGGCCTCAGAGAGGTCCCTGGCCTCTGAAGCAGATGGCGCCCGCGTTTCAGCAGCTAATGTGGGTGATTACCAGCGTATTTACTGTAATTTATAAAAATCACAGGAAATGACATTTCTATTAGTCGCTAATGCCACCTCCACCCATGGCAAGGGGCGGTGTGCACACAGACCCGTTTCAAAAATCGTTCTTCTGAAAGCAGAAGCCCCTCTGAGTCTGATTCCGTGCGAAGACCCCGTTGTCCCTCAGCTTCCCAGGAGATGGGTCCCCGAGGGGCTCAGAGCACTGCTGGGTTGCTGGGATTCCGTGTGGGGGGCAAGAGACTCAGGGGGTCCCAGCCACGGTGGGACAGGCATCATGGGGACAGCTGCTCAGAACTCCCAAGTCAGGTGGAGCCCCGTGAGCATCGCCAGTGTGTCCGTCTGTCTGTCTGTGTCCTGCTTCCCCTGCCCCCCAGGCTAGTGCGATTTCAAGGGCACCTCTGGGAAGCTGCCCTGCACCTGTCTCCTGGACAGCATGGGTCTTAAAGGGTGAGGGGCAGGGCCACGGTCAGGGGCAGAGGCTAGGAGGCAGGGCACAGGGTGAGGGCCAGGGCCAGGCTTAGGGGCTAGGTTCAGGGTTGGTGTTGGGACTGGGGGTCAGGGCAGGAAGGCCTTCCGGGTGGACTCAGTCAGAGAGGAACTCGCTGTGAGTTAAGGTGTGGAGCCATGAGGACAGAAGGTGGCCAGAGGAGTCCTGGGGTGATGTGGCCACCCCCAGATGCAAGGAGCAGGGCAGCCCAGGCGGGAGCACGAGAGAGAGCGTCCTGTGGGGCAAGCCGGGGGCCACGGGGCAGGCCCAGGGCCGGCATCTGTGTGCCAGGGAGCTCAGAGGGGTGGGGCATCCCTGTGGAAGCCAGGTGCGGAGCAGGCAGGACAGGCCCAGGCAGACGGCCTGTCCCCCATGAGGTAAGGACCTGGTGTGAGGTAAGGACCAGGTCAGGAGAGTAGAAAGAAGGGAACAGGGGCACGAGGGTGGGAACAGCAGATGGTGACCCTCCCCACAGGAAGTCTAAGGCCCAGGACGGCTGGACTCCATGGCTCAGGCCTGTAGTTGCCGCACTCTGGGAGGCTGAGGCAGGAGCATTGCAAGGTCAAGTCCTGCCTGGGCAGTTTAGCGACTTGGCAAGACCCTGCTCTCAAACCCAGAATAAAAAATGGGCCGGGATGTGGTTCAGTGTGATGGCCCTGGACTCGACCTCCAGTACCCCAACACACACACGGCCCAGCGGCAGCGGCGCCCGCCCGCTGGCTGTACACTCATGATTCAGGCTTCGTACAACCTGGTCCTGCCCCAGCCGAAACCCCACAGTCGGTCCCCTCCCAGGCCCGGCTGGGCTGGTGGGGCTGCGGCTTGACTCCTGGCTCTGCCGTCTGCACTGCAGAGGACAGACGGCGCGGGGCTCAGACCAGAAGGGGAGGGCGCGTCACTCTGGACAGGCACAGGGAGGGCCAGGCTGGCACTCCACCCCTGGCACAGGGACCGCACACTTTGCACGAGTTGCTGACCCTCACCTGTGGCACAGTTCTACGCCAAGTGCCACCGACCACCAGGGAGGACGCGCCTGGCGCAGAGACCCGGTTGGTGGAAGGCAGCTCTTCCCAGACGCCCCCACACCCCAGCTCCCTCTGATCACCAGGCCCTGGCACCTCACGGGGAGCACGCTGCCCAGACCCCTCGCTGGTGCCGTTCCCAGCGAGGTTCACACACCTCGGGGACTCTGATCTGGCAGATCGGATGCGGCTGCGCTCAGGCGGGGGTGCTAGCAAGGGGAGCGTGGCAGATACCAAGGGCCCCACGCGGGTCCCCACGCGGGTCGCCTCGCACGGTCCCAAAGGCGGAGGGCCAGGGGGAAAGTTCGGAGCCACCAGCCTGGAAGGGTCAGTTTGTTCTGTGAAACTTGTTAAGCCAGGACGACTCGGTGTTGCGGGTCCACTGTGTGCAGCACATGCACGTCCAGCAGAAACACACACCTAGCACATACACACAGCAGAGAGAGAAAGGAAGCGGCCCATGCCAGACACAGCAGCCAGGCCGGCATCGCAGGGCAGCCGGGACACACGCCAGTGGGAAGGACCACCAGGAGCACGTGGAAATTCCCGAACCGCCAACCCCAGTGAGGAAGGGAGTCTTTCCATTTCGTCTCTTGGATTCCCGATGCCCATGTGTGCTGACTGTGAACGCGGTGCCGTGTGCAAAGTAAACGGAAGCAGGAAGCCTGTGCCCCCTGCCCGGAGCGTCCCACGCCCGGGGCTCCAGGTGCAGCCGGGGCCCTGCACCGGGGACCTGCGCTGCTGGCTTGCTCTCTGGGCGGCACTGCAGGGCCTCCTGCGGCCTGGACTCAGCTCCAGCGTGCAGTCACCACCACGCGTGGCTCGGGGACCCGTTTCAGCTGCACTGAGTCTCCCAGTCTAGGCGGCTGTCCCTCAGCTCTGGAGGACGGGGCTTTGGCCCTTTAGGTCAATGCAACTCAGGGGACGAGGACAGCACCTGTCGTTTCCCCACGAAGGACAGTCTGCGTCCCCGGGCAAGGAGGCTGGCAGCTCTAAGAGCTGCCTCAGTGCACGCATGACAGGAGGGACAGGAGGCCTGCTACACATGAAGACTGCGGGACCCATGTCCCCAGACTGAGGGGCTGCTGAGCTGGAGTCCACTCTGGGGAAGGAAGGTGTCCTTCCCGGATTCCATGTCCCATGGCCCTGTTAACGGAACCTGGACAAGCCCCCAGCCGCAAATCAAATGTCAACAGTCCAGTCGCTAAGGCTGTACACGTGTATTTGTTTGTGTATGCGTCTGTGGTACTGGAGATCCAGCTCTGGGCCTGCGTCCTGAGCTACACCTCAGTCCAGTTTTAACCGCTGGTTTTGAGACAAAGCCTTGCTAAGTCTCCGAGCTGCCTCCTCTTGGCCCTGCGGTCCTCCTGCCTCAGCCTCCCAGAGCTCGGTACCTCGGGCACAGCTACACTTAACGTTTCCTTTTGTAACTGGTGCTCGTATTGGACCTGTGGTGCTCTTCTAATTATAGAAAAAATACTTTTCTACTTCCCTATTTTCTTCACGGAAGCAACCCCAAAACACCACGTGCTTTCGTGGGAGGAGCTCAGATGGGGGAGCCAAGCTCACCGAGCGGCGGGGACGGAGGTGACCGCGTCTCAGGGTCGCTGGCTCTGCCTACACCTGGCCTCACACACTAGTAAATTAATGATGGCAGGACCAGGACACTCGATCTCCGGCGAGGAGGCTCCCTGGCCCAGTGCCGGGGTGCCTGTCACCAGCAGCCCGGCGGGGGACAGTTCTGCCTCCTGCTCCCTTTTCCCTGTTAGGCAGCCGCAGAGGTTGGCCCGTGTCACCCTCTGCGGTGACAGAGTCCGGCACAGGCAGAGGCACAGGGCAAGGCTGGCTCACAGGCTTGCCCAGGAGGACAGCCCCGGAGGCCGCCCAGCGGGCGGGCTGGGTCTCGTGGGCGGTGTGTGATCTGCTTCCTCCGCCTGGGTTAGAAACTCACTTCCAGCCCCAAGGGAGCCGCTGGCTTCGGGAAGTTGGTTTCTCAGCGAATTCCCCGTTTCTTCCACTTCAAACTCAAAATCTCTCTGCAGGGAAGATGGCTTGGTTCTGTGCTCACACAGAACAAGGATTTTTTGGGTCTGTTTGCTTAAGTTCTCTGGCTTATTCTGAAAGCCACACCGGATGGTCTGATACTGTGATGCTCTGTGGTTTTGATGTATTGGCTGGTAACTGATCAGGTAGTGGGGAGACAGTGCCCCGTGTGTGCGCTTGGGAAGCGGGGACACAAGTTCCCCAGGAGATGGGACCACCCAGCTGGTCCCAGCACAGACATGGCTGCCCCGGGTGTCCCCGTATCCACCACAGGCCAGGTTGAGAACAGGAGTCGCAGCAGGTGTGCTCAAAACTGTGGTGAATGCTTAAGTTACATCACATCACAGACGCCCAGCCGCAAGTGCCCTCCTCAAGCTGGCACGGAAGCGGGCAACGTTGAATCATCACGCCAAAGCGAAAATAATCACACGTAGCACGGGGACATCTCATCATGAGAGGCAAGAAAGCCCACAGCCAGGAGCGTCACGGAGAGCGCTCGCAGACCTCGGGGCCGGGGCGGGCAGCGGCAGAGTCACCAGGCCCAGGACCTCTCCACGCCAAAAGGACCTCAGCGCGCATCTGATTGTCACAGCTCCAAATCAGCTCGGAAAGCGGGCCACGCACGGGGCAGCCCGGCCTCTCAGAGCCATGTCACCCCCTCTTGGAGCGCCTGTCCACCCACGGAGGTGGGGGGAACTATGGCGTGGGAGGGGGGGACCAGCGCTGGCCCCACTTCCTGTGGGGATGGAGGAGGGGAGTGACGCAACCAAAAGGAATTGTGGGTCCGGATGGCAAGCGTCCAAGCCATAACATGGGGAAAATTCTATGTGGTCCCAGCACAAGACCTGCCAACAGGTCACACACCAGGCAGGCAGAGCCCCTGAGAAGCCCCGAGACCCCCAGCAGGTGCCGCCCCCCACGCTCAGTGCCCACGTGGCACTGGTCTGACAACGGCACGTCTTGCATTTCTTTCTTTGGAGTGCCACTGCGGTGAGTGACAAGGGAACGGGGACCAAAGGGCCCGTGAGGACAAGTACCCTCCGGGAGAAGACAGGACTGTCGGCAGAGGGGAGCTGAGAACCGGGCCTGGCGGTGCAGACCTCCGACCCCAGCACTCCGGGAGGCTGAGGCAGGCGGATTGCAGTTCTAGCCCAGAGGAGGAGCAGCAGCAGGAGCAGGCAAGCCGAGAGCCCAGGCCTTGGGGGAGGGGACCTTACTCCAGAGCCCGGAGGGGCCCCGAGCCTGCAGCCCAGCTCCAGCAGGCCTCGCGGGGCGCAGAGGGCCCTGCACACCGCAGCTGTCCCTTCAGCTTATCAGGTTATGAGCAGGAATCCAACCAGGGAGGCATCAGGTTGCAAAGCTGGGAAGGAGAGGACGGAGAGGGCTGGAGCAATGGCTCCCACGCTGCGCCGGGAGGCCCTTGCCGCAGAGGCCAGGGACGCAGGAGGGGGGCTCCAGGCTGCGGACCTGGCTCAGCCCGGAGTCCCCTCCCCCACAGCTCCCCCGGCTGCCTGCAGCCTTTGACACCTCTTCTGAAACTGTTAATAGATGGAAAGGACAAGCTGACATTTGTGGAAAGGCCCCGGGACTGACGGCTGCCGAAACTGATGCACAGAACAGAGAAGAAGCATCTAATCCTAACAAACCCTCAGGGGAAATATTTAATTCATAAACATCAGCACGAAAGATAAAAAAAGAAAGAAAAGGAAAACTCGGAGGAAAAAGTTCTAGAGTATAAAAATATGATTGCGGGAAAAGATACGATCAAGAGGTCAAGAAGCAGAGGGTGTGAGGGGCCGAGAAAACAGAACGGATGGGGAAGGGAGGGGACGGGGAGAGAAGCCCCGGAGCTGGGGGACACCGCGGCAGACTGACCTCCGTGGGGGCCGCAGAAAAAGAGCAGAAAAAAGTGATTGAGGGAAATAACTTAAGATATTTCTCAGAAGCGGAGGAAACAGCTTTCTGGGTTGGAAAGCCACGCCAAGGGCCCAGCCCCACACCACAGCCGAGTCACAGCAGCCATGCACGGCAGTGTGCAACCCCCAAACCGGGACAGGTGACAGGCAGAGACACAGAGCAGCGTCTGCAGGAGACTGAAAGTCAGTCCCAAGTCCGGCTAAGCAAACTCACGCGCAAAGCGCCAGGTTTCAGAAGGCAACTGGCTGTCCGTGCCACTGCGCACTCGAGCGTGGAGGGCAGCGGCTCCCCAAGGAGAGCAGGAAGGCCCGCTGTCACACCGGCCGCTCAGCCCATGCCATAGGACAAGAGAAGGAGGCAGACGCCTTGTCCGCGACGACAGGACTGCCTGTGTCTAACGTCTAAAAATGAAATTGTTTGGCAAGATCAAAGGACAAAGATGTGGAAGATACGCATACAGCATATGGCTAAGAGAACATAAGGAATGTTTAGAGGATGCCTGGGGTCATAACTCAGTGGTTAAAGCTCTTGCCTAGCAAGTGTGAGGCCCTGGGTTCGACTCCCCAGCACCATATAAGCTGGGCATGGTGGCACATACCTGTAATCCCAGCACTTGGGAGGCTGAGGCAGGAGGATTGCTGTCAGTTTGAGGCCAGCCTGGGCTATGTAGTGAGTTCAGGACCAGTCTAGAGTACACAGTGAGACCCTGTCTCAAAAAAAAAAAAAATTTAGGGAAGCAGAAACATGTAACACATTAATGGATTCAAAGAGCAGAACTGCTAAAATGATCCGGTCTCCCAGAGTTCTGTGGATTCCATGAAACCCCAAATTCCAGAAGCTTTCCTCGGGGCGGGGGAGAGGGGCACAAATAGACAGGTCTATCCAAAAACTTCGGTGGAGACTTGGAGGACCTAGAAGACAGAAAGGAAGATTGGGAAGCACGGAGGATGCGCACGACATGTCACCCACTTAGGGTGAAGACACAGGTCCCAAGGCCGTGTGGTCGCGGGCGGCGGCCCCAGGAGCAGGGGAGCGGGAGCGAGTCTGGCCCTGAGCCCACACGGCGTGGCCAGCTGACCCTCCACAGGCTGTTTAGTAGAGGGAAAGAATGATGACACAACAGTGAGCAACATCCACAAACATATTAACTCCACCTCGAGCCACATATGAAATTCAGGTTCGTGTGTCACAGACCTGACCCAGCGCTGACCTGCCGCAGGTGCTGCTGGGAAGCCAGCAGTGAAGAAAATGCCGTCTGTCTGTCTTGATGACAGTGGCCAGTGGCTCTGGCAGCCACTGGGTGCTGGCGCACGGCTGAGGCTGCACACACAGGAAGTGTGTTGCTTGTTTCATTTCCACTCACCAAATGACACAATTTAAAGGGCGGCATGTAGCCAATGGCTCTTGAGTTGGAGAGCACATTTTCAGCACAATCAGGAAGAACATAGTCACTTGAAGGACGTCAAAGATTTCTTAAATATGCTACAAAAAGCATGAACTCTGAAAGAAAAAGATCAGTAGATCAAGTTCATCAGAAATTGTGCATGTTTTGTCAGACCCGAGGCACAGGCCTGTAAACCCAGCATGCTGGGAGGCTGAGGCAAGAGGATCACAATGACATAGAAAGACCCTGTCTCAAAATTTAAACGATGTTGGGGTGGGTAGACTGGGGCTGGAGCGCAGTGAGCGCCCAATCCCTGGCATCACATTCACACCAAAAAATTAGAATTAAAATGTTTCTTCTGTAAGATACAAGTTAAGGAGATATTTTTGCAAAACAGGTATCTGACTTGTACCCAGAATGCACCAGGATCTCTCAGATCTCAGTGCGTGGGAGCCACCAGGAAGGAGACGTGGCCAGCGGAGTGAGAAATGATACCAGCACTCGCTGAAGCAGTTCTACAGTTGCTTAAAAAGTAAAAAGGGCCTATCATCGAACATCGATGTACTAGTCCCAGTTTACTCAAGAGGAATTAAGTGTAACTATCCATAGACAGACTTGTGCCCAGATTCACATCTAAAAACTGGAAACGAATGCCTACCAGCCAGTGGGCGAGCAGATGGTGGTCTGTCCGTACAGTGGACGCTCGACCGCCTGGAAAGAGACTATCCATACATGGTATCACGCGGGTGACTCAAAATCATCATGCTCAGGAAAAAAAAGCCCGGGGTGCATTTAAATCCCTTTACATCGGAGTCTAGGAGATGCAGAGCACTCTCCCGGGGCCACAGGGGCGCCCAGAGCTGGCAAGGAAATCTGAGGGCAGCGCATGTGTTCGCAGTCTTAGTTGGGGTGACTTACACACAGGTTTGTATCTGCCAAACCGTATCAAGTTATATGCTTTAGTATGTGGAGTTCACTGTACGTCAAATATGTCTCATTAAAAGAAAAACGGTGCAGACCACCGCAAGGAACGTAGCAAATTAGAAGAATCACAAGGACAATCATGAAGTTTTTTTTTTTTTCCTAGAATCCTATACCCAGCTAAACTACCACCCCGCGCCACAGAAGGATGATGTCCCAAAATGAGGGAGGAGATTGGGTAAGATGGGGACACAGGACCCGAGATGGGGTGCAGAAAAAGTGGCCCACAGCGCGCAGGGCTGGTGCCGGGCAGACGGCGAGCCATGAGACTCCTAACGCATGCCATGTGTGATCAAAACATGCAGTGAAAATAAAACGGTCACCGTGGGACACGAGGCCACAAGTCACCTCCCGCCCGCTCGCCTCTGCTCAAGCACCCTCACGCCACCATTCTGCCCACGTCCCATAGCAGCTCTTAAGTCCCTTTCCTGAGTGTCCTCACAAGGTGGGGTCAGGCCACCGTGGGTGTGACTGCTGAGGGCCATCGCCCAGAAAGGCAGGCCCCTGGCAGCGCGCGGCGCGTCCTCACCCGCCTCAGCCCCTGCACTCAGCGCTACGCAACTTCCGGCTCCTCCTCGGAGTCAAGTGACCCCAAAAGGTCAACACTGTGAATGATTCAGGGCATGGAGGCGGCGACAGCTCCACTAGCGGGCACCCCGGAAAGGACTCGCAGAGCTGCCTCGGGACGTGGCACGAACATGCCACCCCAGGCAAGGGAGGCGCTCCTACAACTTAAACATCCCCCGCGTTCTCAATCACTCTCACCTTGGGCCTTGCCAAAAATATTATCTGAGCACTCACTGACGCCTATGTGGCCCTGCAAAGAACTCGTGACAGGAACAGACACTAAGGAAATGAACAACGCTCACGACACAACACCAGACCCATCCACATACGGAAGCCTGTCTCCCGAGGCGGAAAAGCAGAGCGCGATCTGCCACTGGGCTCGCCACGAGCTGCACCGAAGGTCGCGTACCAACAACGTAGCTCCCGGGAGGGACGGGAGAGGGCCAAGACAAAGGAACGCGAAAACTTTCCAGCCTGCACTAAGGTCTGGACAGGCGACGTTTCTGCGTCCTGCTGCAGAAGAGTAACTGGAGAACGGGGGCACTCGAGGTCAGCTGGCCATCCAGCGGGGTTAAAACTGATGTAAGTGAGCAGCCTGGAGGTCATGTGGACAGAGACTGAACTGTTGGGCTCTTGCATAAAAGCAGAGACTTGAAGCCTCCGGCAAGGCCAGAAGGCTCCTAAGTGTCACGGTCAGAGCGCAAACGCAGTGGGTGTGAACCTGGCCACGAAGCGGCCCAGTGGCCAGCACACGCTCCAGGGTGGAGCCTTGTAGATGTGTGGCTCGGACACGATGCTGAACACACACAACTTAAGGAAGAAGAGGCTTATTTCAGCTCACAGTTGCAGGGGTCCTCAGCCCACTCACGGGGGGTGGGCAATGGTGGAAGCACAGGCAGAGAAGGACTGCTCACAGCACCACAAAGGAAGGATCAGGGCTCTGCCCCCGCGATCCCCCAGCCCCCCGTGATCCCCCAGGCCCCCCGCGA
>PVKB01001605.1:143809-240436 GCA_004027205.1 Ctenodactylus gundi
TTCACACTACAGGCAAGCTCTGCAGTCCCTTCCTTGCTGGTGGTGTACGCGCCTGTGATGCCAGCACTTGAGGCTGAGAGAGGAAGATCACAAATTTGAGCTCTGAGAAACTTAGTGACTTAGACCCTGTCTCAAAAAAAAAAAAAAATCCCCTTCCTTAAAATTGTCTTGGAAAAGCATGGGGATAGCTGGATGCAATTGCTAATTTCATCGTGTCCCTCCAGGGCCAACTGATGGTTCCCGGAAGCCCAGCGTCTCTCTGAGCTGCACAGCCTTGTCACGGGGCACACCTGCCTCTCTACCGTGTCGTCACGCCTTGGGAACCGTCGCTGGCCTCTCTCCTGAGAGCCATCTTCCGGCTCCCAGGGAACCGCCTGTCCTTCCTGGGCCATGTGTTTCCCCTGGTTCCTCCCGTCCGGCCACGGTGACAAGTTCACACGCCGAAACAACCTCCTCCGTGTTAGCTGCAGCTCCGGGACTGCGGGGAGGGGAGGCTTAGCGGGTGAGGGCGGTGCTGGGACAGGTTTCTTGCGGGCAGAATCCAAGCCGACTCGCGTGTTTCTGCGGAGCCAGAGCTGAGGGGCAGCAGGGGCTAGCGCAGGAACGGGCTGTCCAGCGCGGGCTAAGTTCTGTTGGCAAGAAGGTCCGACTGCCTGGGCTCACGCCCCTCTCGCGGGTGCCAGGGCGTCCCTTCACTTTCCTCGACTCCACCCAATCAGGGCGCAGAACAAGAAGACAACGTTTCAAGATGATGGAGAGCTTTGGGGGAGAATGTTTAATATGCAGAATTGAGGATCGCTGCCTTCAAAGGAGGCTTCCTCTCATGCTTCAATACGCAACGAGCACAGCACGTAGCAATCATAATTTGAAAAATAAAAATGCTGACCAGAAGTCCGCATCTCAAGGTGACAGTTGTAACAGTAGTGACAGTAGCGGCCCCCCTGCTTCTGTGTTGGGGGGCGGGGGCGCTGGGGATGGAACCCAGGGCCTTCGGGCCTCCTGTGTACTGGGCCATGGCTCTGCCCCTGAGCTGCACCCCCAGCCCAGGCCCCTGCTCTGTGGACGGCCACCCCTCACCCCCCACGCGGAGGAGGAGGTCACGGCCACCTCTACGCATGGTGCCAGCGCTGCCGTTGCTCTTACGGGAGCCACACAAGCGCGTCACGCACACAGCCCCATGCCCAAACTGCCGACACCAGGTACCGGGTGGCTCGTACCCAGATGGAGATGGGCTCTGGAAAAGAAAGACTATTCCGGAACAGGATTGCTTAAATTAGAGTTGATGGGATGAAAGGTAAACTCTAGGGTGACTCAAAGCAGTTTTGCTGATGGTAAAATCTAGTAGACTCACGTCTTTAGAAAGCGGGCAGAAATCAGGGCATGGCCAACAGGGGCGCTCAGCAGACGGGCACAGGCCAGCCTTTCCCAGAGACGAGATGCCAATCTCAGTGGGAGATTAGTGTAAAAACTTTCTTGCTCCTTTTGTGCGCGTGTGTGTGACACTAGAGACTGAACCCGGGGCCTTCAACCTGAGCTATAGCCACAGCCCATTTTGAGACAGATTCTCACCAAGTTGCTAAGTTGTCCAGGCTGGGCTTGAACTTGAGATCCTCCTGCCTCAGCCTCCCTGAAGGTTGGGACTACAGGCCTGCACTACAAGGCTTGGCTCCTGCTCATTTTTAAAAATAAACAAATCATTTATATCCGTCTTTTGAGTGAGAATACTATTAGAAACGTAGTCTCAATTTCAAAACACTAACTATGAAATTCGGATAGTAAATTACCCACTTACTAGAGAAGGTGATATAAAATTCTTAAAACTAATTAAACTAACACTTTATTATTCTAACATGAATACATCACCTCTAGCAATTATTTGCAGAAAAATAAAACTGCATTTGAAGCCACAGCTCAAATTAGGCAACACAATTGCATAAAGACATCATATTAGCAAAAACAGACCATTTAAAGCTGATGTATCGGCTACCACCTCCACAGGTCTTTGAAGAGTGGCTGCCTTCACCCGCCCAGTGCCCCAGGCTCAAAGACCTAGGCTGTCCTGTTAGGTGGTTACGTGCAGGTAATACCCTATGTGTGTCTGTTCTAATAATGTAGCCACCATCTAAAAATACAGACGCATAGATTAAAAGAAAAACAGTATTTTTGCCTCATTGTTAAAAAAAAAAAACCCTACTATTACTTCATGGCCTGCTTTAACCTATGAGACCAACAGCTCCCCGTGTGGTCCAGCCCAGCCCCGTGTTCATTCCTGGTGTGTACCTCATGTCCACAGGAGCCATCCCTGACCTGGCAGCTGCCAGGAACCCAATGTCCCCGCACTGTGATAAAACCCAGCCCCAGTACCCCTGCCGGGGCCATGAACACCCCCAGCTCTCCCGCATGTGGCATCTCAGAATTGGCACAAATCCTGAGCCACTTCTCTGAGGTCACATGGGGACCTGGGGTGCCCTGGCATGGAGCTGGGTGACCACAGGGGCAGGGACAGAGCAGAGGACAGTGCAGGGACAGGTGGCTAGTGCCAGGCACGTGCCCATGTGCTTCTGTTGACACTCTAAAACAATAAACTTCTGGGCTGGGTTTTTTGGGGGGAGTGGGGGGGTCTTGTTTTTGCGGTACTGAGGATCCAACCCAGATCCTTCATGCTGTGTGAGCTAAAACCCCAGCTAATTTTTTAGTTCTGATTTTGAGACAGAACAGGTTTCACGCTGTCACTATATCGCCCAGGCTGGGATTGAACTTGTGATCCTTCTGTCTCAGCCTCCCAAAGTGAGATTACTGGCTCATGCCACCAGACCTGCTGAACCTCGAGTCTTACGCATGGGTATTTCAGACAGAGAAGCCAGGCCCACAGCCCATCCATGGCGCAGTAAGGAGTTGCAGGAGGTCAGGCCAGGTGCAGGTGTGGGGAGTCAGGCCCGGCTGCGGTCAGCCGCCCCCACACAGTCTTTGGAACTGTGTCCACCCCACCAGGACTCCTGGTCCCCGAGGTGCTCCACACGTAGAGCCGGCAGCTCCAGTGCACCAGGTGGCTCGTCCTGGCCTGCATGGTGCCCTCTCTCTCTCTGAGCCACGGCAGCCTTTTCCCTGCCTCCCCCTCCGTCCCCAGGTCCCCAGTGCACAACCCCTCCCCAGGACAGCTGACTCCCGGAGGGAACCCCGCCACAGCACAGCGCATTCCTGCCTCCAGCCGCGGGACACTGCCACGGGTGAGGAGCGAGCTCCCACGCCGGTCCCTGCCTGTCCACAGCCAACAAGAGCCGCGCGGGGCCAGCCGCCCCTTCCCTGCTTCCCTCCTCTTCTGCCTCCCACCCTCCCCTTCCTCTTATCTCTCTTCCTTCCTCTCTCCCCTTCATCCTCCCTTCTTCCGCCCTCTCCTTCTCTCTCTCCCTCCTCAACCTTTGAGGCCCAGGGCAAAGCTGTGGGCACAGCCACAACCACGGATTCCCACAGTGCTCTGTGGCCAAGTGCCAGTGACACTATGTCCCGCTCTAGGATGGCAGGCCTCTACCCCCCAGAAGGGCTCCCTGGTGGCAGGGGACTGGCCTGAGATCCGTGAACTGGGCTAACGGGGGATTTTGTCACGCTGTCCCGACTGAGCTGGAACTTGTGAGCTCCAGCAACCTTCCTGCCTCCGTCTCCTGAGCAGCTAGGACTACAGGTAGACGCCTCTGTGACGGGCTCTTTCCTTCTTTCTCGTGAGACAGCCCTGATACGCCGTCCCGGTGAGTCTCAGACTTGGGATCTTCTACCTCAGCCTCCTGAGTGCAGTCTGGATCACTAAACCTGGTTTTAAATTTTTATATTTTAAGATTAAAGTGGTTTCTCCGCTCCCTTATTTAAAATGTGCGAGCTGTTCAGCAGCCGAGCTCGCCCACACGCCGCACCACGTGCCTGTGTCCCGGGAATAACGGAAAGGGTTGCTGTGCTGCGGCCAGCAGTGACATGCCAGGACACCACGCGTCCTCCTGTGTGATGGCCTCTCTGCACGCAGGCCCTCCTCCCTCCGAGGTGTACAGTCCTCGGCGCGGCAAACTTGGCAGATGACGACACTGTGAGCCCCGGCGTCTCCACACTGCTATCGCCAGGGTCCCGGCCCATCTGACAGTCACGCCTTGGGCTCACTGTTACCTCCTCTCTCTGGGTGGGGTACTCTGCTGGCAGGCGCCAGGCTCGGCCCACCCTGCAGGACAGGGCGGCTCACGGGCAGCCCACCAGGGCCAGAGCAGCTGAGCGACTTCAGACCCGGGGAGGACGCAGAACCTGACTCGGGTTCCCTGGACTGCCCCTTCCCTGCCACTGGCCTGTGTGCGCAATGTGTGGCCCTGTGTTTCCCAGAAGCGCCCAGTGGAGGGTACAGCTGCATCACGGGTCTTGGCATCTCCCAGGAAAACAAAAAATGAACTCAGCGGACCAGCCCCCCCTTTCCACTCACGAGATTCCAGTCGTCCAGCACAAAATCTTTATCTTCTGCTGCTAACTCCACTTTTTTTTTTTCTCAGAATTACCTAGCAGAACAATGAGGCAGGAACACCTTGTAAGTGCTGCCTGGCTATTGAGATTGTAACCACCTGGGCTCTGTCCCAGCAGACACTGTCCCACTCATCCTGTCGGCAAACACAGGCTCGCCCGGTGTCCACCGGGTCTGCCTCAAAAGCCTGGGAGTGGGCGGCCTCCGAAGGGCAGATTCCGGAGATGCCCCAGGGGCTTCTGGGGCCCCGGGCCAGGGGATCTGGATCCCCTGCTGCATCCCCACATCCGATCTGGCCCCCCAGACTCGCGCCGTCTTCGCACAGAGCTCCTGAGGCACCAGGTGGCAGGGGCCCGGGGAGCCGCACCTGCTCTGGAGGGGGACTTCCTACTCTCCCAGGTCTGGCCCCGGTGCTCAGGCTGCATTTGCCAGGAACCTGGGTCACAGAGCTCTACCCTGGACATCTTCCGTGCCGTGCGATGATGGGTCTGCCCGGCACAGTGACTGGGGAGCCCTGTGGGGTTGGTTTTCCAGTTCTGAGCACCCGAACAACTGCACGTGGCTGCATAGGGGAAGCTGGCACCTGACGGGTCGGTGACACGTGTCTGCGGGCCGCGGCTGTCGGGGAACACTACAGAGAGGGCCCTGCTCCTCTGCACACACGGGCATGCAGGGGCTGTTCCACAGCTGTGGGGGCCAGGCTCCCGTGTCACCGGATCACGCCCCGGGCCACCGCTTTGCAGGGCCGGCACATGTCCCTGGTGATAACGGCTACTCTGTGTCTGGGAGGCGAGCACCCAGGTGCGGAAGAAACTAGGTGTCCAGCAGGTGGCTAGACTGGCAGGAGAGGCCCCGTTCCTGCTCTGCTGCTCTCAGGAGTGCTGTGCGCTGCTGGAGCCCTGGCGCTGACCTCCCAGGCCACTTGGCCTTCCCTGGGCAAGGTCCCTCTCCCTCCCTCACCGTCCTGGGCCGCTTCTACTGACAACGGAAGATGCCTCTGCTTCCAGGTTCTACTGGCCGGCACCACATCACTGCTGTCCCGCTGTCCCTACAGACACCACTGCTGTCCCTGTAGACACCCCAACGTCCCTGTGAGTGATCTCCAGGCCACTATCACGCTGCAGGCTAAGCTACCGCAGCCCTGGGACCAGGCAGGTCTGTGAATCCAGTTCGGGCCACGGGCCTCGGGAACTCTGCTCCCAGCCACCGCAGAGGACTCCACTGAGCGCCCGCTGCTGCTTCGGGGCTCCTGGCTGGTCCACATTTCCGGGTGCTGGGAGGGAACCAGCAGTGGGCAGTGACTCTTGCCAGCCCGTGTCAGGCCCCTTCTTGTGTTCCCTACACTTGCAATTCCCCCCCATCCCAGCCCGCCTGACACTGCAGTTTCTCAAAACTGCAGCTCTGCAGTGAAGGCCTAATTCCTGAAACTGCAAAATCTAACAAAAGCTGATTTTCCACTGATTTGACTGGCTGACTATTTCGGGGCTTTGCATGTGATGACCCACTGTTCCTCACACACAGCGTCTTTGGTGTGCCCACACGGCCCTTCGGAAGCGGCTGAGGGCAGTTAAGTCCTTGGGAGTGGCCCGTGGGGCGTCCAGAACTGCTTACGGTGCTCAGCATCTCCACAAGACAAGCACTTCCCCGGGTCTCCCTGAGCAAGGGCCTGGGGAAAAGTAGGCCCAGGTTCTGAACTCAGAACCCTTTTCCCACCAGTGGCCCAAAGGCACACAGAGCTAGCTCACGCTCCCACAGGGCTCTGGGAGTTGCTTGTTTTGTGTTGCTTCTCTGAGCTGGAGCTGTGACTCAGCGCCAGGCCCTGGGTACAATTCCCCAGCACCACATGAGCCTGTCATCCCAGCACTCAGCAGGCCGAGGCAGGAGGACAGCTGTGCGGTCAAGGCCAGCCTGGGCGCCGTCGTGAGCTCAGGACCAGCCTGGGCTGCAGGATGAGACCCTGTCTCAAGCAAACCGCCACGAACACACCAGCCAGCCAGCCTGCGTCTGTCTCTCATTTGCAAGTGGGAATAATCTAAAGGAAAATAATGACCCGCCCCGGGTGCCACGCGGCTGTGGGTAGATCACTGGGTCAGGTTCTTAGACGCTGTCCATATTTGTTAGAAGTGTTTGCCCAGGGCCAGGCTCCAGAAATCCAAGGTCCTCGGCCCCACGCCCGCCCCAGTCTGGGCCACCGGCTCCGCTCATCCCCCCTGGGGTTTCGGGAATTCTCGGGAGGGGGTGCCTTGCTCCTCTACGGGCGGGTAATGGGACCGCCGAATTCGCCTCGCACAACACAGCCCGAAAACGCCAAGAGAGCCGGAGCGGCAAGGCGCCTGGAGCCCACTGCGCTGGCGAGCGCCGCCCACGGGGACGGGGGCGCGCAGGTGCGGGCGGAGGCAGCGTCCGGCCAGGCCGGGCGGCCCTCCCGGCCACTTGTTGCCGGCTCCGCGGCCTGTTCCGCCGGCTGATCTTAAATGGGTTTGACTCAGGCTGACCCGGGGTCAGGGCTTCCTCGGCGGACCGTCCTCTGCAGCTCCACCCCCACCCCGTGCTCATTCCTGCGCCCTCCCTCCGCGGCCAGCGCGGCCGCCGCTCCGGGACCCTCCCGGCCCATCGGGCCTCGGAAAAGGCGCCGGGCTCGGCGGGACGGGCAGAGGGCACGCCGAGACAAAGGGGGCCGGGAGCGCGGGCAGCGGGCAGCGCGGGACGGAGGGGCGGAGGCGCGCGGGGCCGCCGGCAAGGGCGCAGACCCCGAGGGCGCCCGCAGCGGCGGAGGGCGGGCAGGGGCGGGGCGCCGAGGTGGCCCGGAGGCCGCCCCGCCCGGAGGGCCCGCGCAGCGGGAGGGAGCGCGCGGTGGGAGACGGGGAAGGGACGGAGGGGGGCAGGGGAGGGACCGGGGGCGGGAGGGGCGCAGCCCCTGCCCCCCGTGGCCAGGCCGCAGCTGCAGAGGGGCCGGGGCCGGGCGCAGGGCGTCCGGGCAGGGCTGACGCCGCGGGGTCCCCTCCCGGCTCGGTCCCCCGCGGTCTCGGGGTCTCTCCGCCCGGCCGGGGGCGCCCCCTTCCCGCTTCAGGTCTGGTCGCCCTTGTCGGTCCCCACGGGGTCACGATGGAGGGCAAAGGCTGCCTTCCTTGTGAACGTCCCACGGACTCACACCTGGAGCGGGGGTCCACGCCGTGTTCCCGGCGGACGGAGGGGTCCCCCGGGCCGCGGCGTGCGGGGCGCTGGGGCCCGGGCCGTCGCGCGCGGGGAGAAGCAGGATCTGTGGGGGGCAGCCCTTGCCCGGACGGAGAAAGCGGGGACCCAAGCGTCACTCCCGGACAGGCGTGCCTCCGAGACCCTCCGGGCCCCGTTCCGGCCGGCGCGGAGCGGGCGCGCCGCACCCGGGACTCGGCGAGGGCGATTCGTTGCATGCGACTGCTGGCGGGTTTGCCGGGGCGGGAGCCTGTCGGGGCCTGGCCAGCACAAAGGGCCCCGGGGCCGAAAAACCAAGCTAGGAAGAAGGCAGACAAAGAAAAATAGTGAAAGAAAAGCGGAGTGAATGAGAAACCGACGCCAGGCCGG
Source organism: Ctenodactylus gundi (assembly GCA_004027205.1). Classification (NCBI taxonomy): domain Eukaryota; kingdom Metazoa; phylum Chordata; class Mammalia; order Rodentia; family Ctenodactylidae; genus Ctenodactylus; species Ctenodactylus gundi. Next base: position 151,860 of record PVKB01001605.1, read on the forward strand.
CGCGGCGGCCGCATCCAGGCAGCGCCGAGGGCCCAAGTAAGTTCTGGGAACGTCCTGTCCCTTGGCCTGGCGGGTTTCAAGCAAAAGTTCAATGCGTGACAGAAACTCTGCCCTGTGATCTGGAAGTGAGCGAAGCCAGCATCTAGGAACTACTACCGTCGTCCAGTGCTCTGGGCCGACCACTCCCGGGGTACCTGTCCTGGGCGGCTGGTCTGTGCAGGCCAGGGGCTCCCCCTTTGCTCCCCAGGCCCTACTCGCAGCAGGGAGTCCCCGCTCCCCTTTCTTCCCCCCCCCCCTTGCCACCGCGTTTTAAAAGTAAGTCACCAAAGAATTTATAGTGGCCTGGTAGTACAGTTCCACCAGCAGAAGCAAAAAAATAAACAATTAATTAAAAATAAAGGACATAAAAGGAAAAAGAGGTGTCCTGGCACAGCCACTGGGGATTGAGCAGTGGTCAAGGGAGGACATAACATGAGGTCCACCCTCTGGGAACACGGGGCCGTGTATGCTGTGACCCCCCTTCCCACAGCCTGCCTCTTCAGGGGGCCCTCCGAACTGCAAACACCCCAAGTTCAGGCCGTGCCCGGGGCCATCCTCCCGCCTGACACGCAGGGAGCCCGGAGGCCAGGAGTCGGCAAACAGGCCCGCTACACAGTGGCCAGCGTCTTTTCCTGGGTAAACTGGCCTGTCCCTAGCCCCCAGGGAGGGATTAACCAGCGGCTTCCAGAATGTCCCAGGCCCCTCCGGCAGGGCCTCCAGCCACCCTTTCCCACACTGTACGCAGCCCACACCCACAGCACTTTCACAAAGGATCAAGCCCCTAAAAGAAAAAGAAAAAAAGAAAAAAGAAAAGGGAAAGAAACAAAAACGGGGAGCTTTTATTATCTTGTTAGAAAGCAGTGGACATCATTCCCAGTTTTTTTTTTTTTTTTTTTGCAATCACTTTAACGAATGAGTGGTTTAGGCAAAATTATCAAAATGACTCCAAAATTACATGTCAATTGTCAGATTAGCATTACACTGAAAGCTATTCTTCAAGGCAGGCTGGATTCGGTTCTCTCTGAAACACACACGGCCCAGGCCGTGTCTAAACGCACAGCCACGCTCACGGCGAGACGAGAAAAGACAGAAAAAGCAAAAAACAAAAACAAAACAAAAACCAGGGAGAGGCCAAAAGCTGCTTAAATTAACACATTTCCTATCTGGACTTGAAGAGTTTTTCTTTTTCTAAAAAATAGAATTTCATCTCAAACCCATGATTGATTTCAAAACGTATTTGCTACAGGATAACTTGTAAATGTAATATTTAATGCTGTCCGATTATTTGAAAACAAAGTCTTACAGAAAACGTTCAATTCCGGGGGGGGGGGAGGGGACACCTGCAAAGTATCAATAAACCTCTAGCAAAAATATAATTAAAAAATTTAAAGCATCAAACAACCTCGATGAGATCTTGTCGGGAAGAACCAACAGTGTCCGTATCAGGTTAGCAGCGCGCGCCACCGTCCACTCCGGGGAAGGTGGCTGCGGGCTGGTGCGTGGGAAAATCCCCCAGGTCTGTTTTTGCCCCTTTGCCCGGGATGCAGAAGCCCCGGCAGGGGCTGGGGATGGGCGGGTCTCTGCAGCTGGGGGCTTAACTCAGCAATTGTGTTTCCCTGAACTAAAGTCAGATAAATTCCGCTTGCTTGCAATCCTAAATGCAGGGGAGCCGGGGGCACTGGGCTGTGGTCCCATTCCGTGGGACCAAGCTGTCTGCGGGCCTAGCACCGAGCTCGAGGGCGGAGATGCACCACGTGCCCGCGCGGGCCGCAGCTAGAAAGCTTGACCAGTTACTTTTGCGGCTGTTTCTCCGTTACCACCTTCAGCTCTACAAAACCTGTGGATCCGAAGTCTCCCCTCACGCTGGGCAAGCCCCCCCGAAATCCTGCCCTGGCTGCCTTGCTCTGGGTCTGGCAGAGAGTTTACCTAGCTGTATTTTTAAACTCGTAAAACATGTATATAAAATCCGCACGTTTCAAATTTGTGGGGAGGAGAGGGGCAGAGGCCTTTTCTCTTTTAACTTTGTTGACTCAAAACTTACAGTATTTTGGATGGGTAGGGAGTGTCTCCTTTCGGTTTTTAGAAGGCTTTTAGGAAACTATGTACATCACCTGACTCCTCCTTCCTGCACCGCAACGCCTAAAATACAAATTCCACAATGCTTTACAAGGAAGAAAACAGAACCGAGAGCGGAAGACGCTCCACAGAGTGTCACAAAACCCAGAACGAATTCCTCGGTCTCAACTGCGGAAGGGGGAATCTCTTTGTATAAATTAACAGAGCAACCCAGGAGAGCGATAACAACTACAAAAAAACCCCGAAAAAACAAAAACAAAAAACCAAAACAAAACCCCTGCAAACGCGCGTGTCTGCCTTCCTCGGCGAGTGGCAGCGCGGAGAGGCCGCAGTCCCGGGCCGAGCGCGAGGCCCGCTCGGGACGCGCTGCGGGGAGAAAGCGCCGGCCACGGGGCACGAAGTCGGCCTCCGGTCTCTTTCTGTCTTTCGTTTTGGTCCCCTCCAGCAGAGAAAAGCTTTCCGCCTCTCCAAGGATGATAAATACTGTACAAAAGCCCAGAGAAAACGCTGAACTTCAGTCCCGCGCGGGAAGCTCGAGCCTGCGCCTCGCCGCCTCCGCGAGCCCCGGGAAAGCTGGGAGCGGGGCAGGCGCCGCCGGGCGTCCGTCCCCGCCGCCTCCCTCGTCCCGGGACGCGGGGACAGCTGCCCAGAAGCGGGGCGCGCGCGCCGCCGGGGCGCTAGATGTGCGTGAGCGGCACCGTGCCGTTGACGCCCGCGCCCGCGCCCTGGTAGTGCTGCGGCAGCGGGTGCAGCCGGCCCTGCGCCGCGGCCGCCGGGTCGCCGCCCTCGCCGGCCGGCAAGTACATGCTGATCATCTCGCGCAGGTCCCCAGGGCAGGGCGCGCGCGCGGGCGCAGGCGCGGGCGGGCTGCCGCTGGGCTCCGCCTTGACCAGGGAGCCCAGCGCGCCCAGCGCCCCCGAGGCCGCCGCCGCCACCGCCGAGTTCTGGTGCGCGCCGCCCGCGGCCACGTAGGGCAGGCCGCCGTAGCCCGCGGGCGCGGCGCCCACGTAGCCCTGCGAGTTGGAGAGCGGGCTGTACTGCAGCGCGCCCATGTCGTAGCGGGGCACCGGCGGCGGGTTGTGCGGGTGCGCGTGCGGGTGGTGCGCGTGCGGGTGCGCGGGGTGCGCGTGCGGGTGCGCGCCGCCCGCGCCCGGGTGCTGCCCGTAGGCCAGCTGCGCCTCCTGCATCATCGCGGCGGCCGCGGCCACCACGGAGCCGGGGTAGGCGCCGTTGGCCCAGCCGTTGACGTGCGCGTAGCCGCCGCCCGCCGCGCCGCCCGGGCTCTCCAGCCTCTGGCCCACGGCGGCCGCGCCCACGCCCACGGCCGCGCCGCCCGCGCCCGCGCCCGCCGCCAGCAGCCCGCCGGCCAGCGAGTACTTGTCCTTCTTGAGCAGCGTCTTGGTCTTGCGGCGCGGCCGGTACTTGTAGTCCGGGTGCTCCTTCATGTGCAGCGCGCGCAGGCGCTTGGCCTCGTCGATGAACGGCCGCTTCTCCGCCTCGGACATGACCTTCCACTCGGCGCCCAGCCGCTTGCTGATCTCCGAGTTGTGCATCTTGGGGTTCTCCTGGGCCATCTTGCGCCGCTGCCCGCGCGACCACACCATGAAGGCGTTCATGGGCCGCTTCACGCGGTCCTGGCCGGCCTTGGCGCCGCCGCCGCCGCCCGCCCCGGCCGGGCCCGACAGGTTCGTGGGCGCCGGGGCGCCGCCGGGCGAGTGCAGGTCGGTCTCCATCATCATGCTGTACATCGGGGCGGCTGGCGGACTCACCGGCACCGCGCGCGGGCGGCCGGCGGCATAGACGGGAGCGGACGGAGGGGGCTCGGGGCGGGCGCGAGCGGGGCCCGGCGGCGGGGGCGGGGGGCGGCGGCGGCGAGGCCAGGGGCGCAGGCACGCGCTCGGCGCCGGTCGGGCCCGCGGGTGGGACGTTGCTCCTCGCGCCCGCGCCTCTGGCCCGCGGGGCTGGCGGCCAGGGTCGCGCGGTCACGCTCGGCGCGGCCGTGCGAACAGGTGCAGCCGGGGCCCAGCTGCGGCTTCACATCCGCGGTCCGGCGCCCCCTCTTCGGCGCCGCCGCCGCGCGCCGGGATCCCCCGTCCTCCGGGGCTCGGTCCTCGGCGGCCTCCGAGTCGGTGCCGCCACTTCTAGCGGGGCGGCGAGCCGCGTGCTCCGGGCATGTGTCGGTCGCGGGTCCCCGGGGGGCCGCGGCAGGGCAGCGGGGAGGGGCCGCGGGGCAGCGCGGGAGCCGGGCCGCCGAGCCCAGCGCGGGCTGCCCGCTGCTCGCCTGCCCGGGCCGCGCGATCGGAGCGGAGGCGCTCGCGGGGCCGGCGGCGCGCGGGGCCCAGCAGCCATACGCCGGGCCCGGGCTGCCATTAAATGAGCGCGCCGCGGCCAATGGGAGCCGGCGGCGGCGGTGATTTGCATGGCGCGCTGGCGAGTGACGTGGGGAGGGAGTAGATGCCCCGGGCGCGGGCGGCGGCGCGGGGAGGCGGAGAGGAAGGAGAGGGGGGAGGGGCCCGAGGGGGTCCCAGCCGCGCGGCTCCCGAGCGCCCCGAGCTCGCGCCGCCCCCCCTCCCGCCCGCGGGCTCCGGATGATTAACGACGGGGCCTCATCGCCGAAGGAGGGAAGGACGGCGGGGGAGTGCGGGGGCGGGGCGTGTCCCGGGCCGCGTTTAAATGCGCGCCAGGCGACCGGCTCCTCCTCCGCCCCCGCCGGCCAACGGCGCGCCCGCGGAGAGGGGGAAAGTTGGGGCCCGGCCCACACCGCGTCCCGAGCTCCGAGCGGGCGGGCGGGCGGGCGCGCGCGAGCAGACCTCGGCGGCGCAGGCCCGCGATCCTGGCGGAGGGCCGCGGTCCTTGGGCGCAGCGCCCCCGCTGCCTGCCGTATGGGGCCTCGGCGCTCCCCGGCGGCGGGCCCGGGCGGAGGGGCGTCTTTTCTCAAGCCCGGGGTTTGGAGTCGGGCACAGTCCCTAGTTTCGATTCCTTCGCCAGGTTGTCTGGGAAGGTCGGGATGGGATTATCTGGGATGTAGTTTTTGCAGAGGTGGAAAAGTTTGTTGAATCGCAACAGGATGATCTAGGCCCTGCTTCTCCGGAGCGATTCTTCCACGAACTGCCTAAGAACTGAGGAAACTTGGTGAAACGTGCTGGGCAACTCCTCCGGGTGACAGATGCCCCTCACCTATGCTATGCCAAAGAAAGGCCCCTAAGACACCCACCCCCTGCGGTGTCATTCCTAACCCCGCTAGCCTCTGCCATTCCGAGGTGTGAGGTATTTCCAAGCCGGTTCTCCAGCTCCATGCGCTTCGCTTTCGGGCCGTAACAGTGCAGCCGGGAGCCTAAGGGAGTCCCCTGGTCCCGGGGGAGTTGCGGGAGAGTTTCCGCGTGAACCTCGGGTGCAGGGTGCCTGAAGAGGTGCGTGGCCGGTATAGCGGGGCCTTCACCAGATGCCCCGACTGACTAGGAGAAATGCCCCCGGGAGGCCCACGGTGCCGTGCGGGGTAACACGGATGGCTAAGTATGTTGAGCCGTGACCATGTGACATTTCTCTCCCTTTCATTTCCATATTTTAAAAATCCGATGCCGTGAATTTTCCGACCTTACTGCTTGTCCAAGGCACAGGCTGTGTTCTCTGTCAAGGACTGTGATGACCCCGGCACAGGTTTTTTCTGTTTTACTGCAGCGTTGCCAGGGTATGCAGTGCGACAGCAAATTCATCTCTCCGCAGATAGAACTGCTTCCGTTTTGGGTCATTCAGCATTTAATAGTAAATTCATCGAATAATATATAATTATAGTAGAAAGGAAACATCGTCTCATATTCACTTTTTGCTAAATATCGAGGTTATCCACACGCAGTGTTTAGCGACCTCATTTCAGCAATCAGGTTTGTTAAATCTTGAGATTTCTTTCGTGCACTTCCTACAACTATCAGTTACGGTGTGAATGGACAGAAAGAGCAGGGATGTTGCCGAGGAGGGCGGCAGACCCGATTTCCCTTTGAATTTCGGAGGCCCTGGGTGTGCAGTGAGATCCAGTGTGAGGGCAGGTCAGCAAGACGGAAATAAAGAAGCTGGTTTCCAAATTATAAACTGTATTATCCACTTAGCAATTGAAAGATTTCTTTCCTCCGCTTTTCAATTTAGATTTTTAAACTAAATAGCCGAAGACCCCCTGAAAACGCTTTGTATGAACCAAGCTTGGCACATTATTTTCCATATCAATGGAGCAATTTATTTTATAAACACCGTGCACTCTGGTGCGCTTTGCAGGAATGCTTTATGCTTTGAGGAGCTTGGGTAGGGGACTTTTGAAATGGTTTTATTTCTTTCCACCACGGCCCTGAAAATTGTTTCCAAATACACCACTGCCCTTGTCTTCCAGAGCGCCTAAGCAGGAGGCCAATGGCTCTGCACTGCCTGGCACCAGGCAAGCGCTTAGCCCCCGGGCGCTCTCCGCAGGCCCCTTGCAGTGAGAGGCTCCCTGGGCCTAGGCGGGTGCCCACCCCATGGGTGCCCAGTGAGGATCCGCGGAGAGCCGCAGGTGGAACTTGCTGCCAAGCGGTGGATGATTGACAGCGGCAGCCGGTGCCAAGTGGGCACTGTTTGCCAAGCCTCCCAGCGCCGTCTCTGCTGGCATGAGGACTGGGGGCCATCGTATTAACTCCTGCCAGTGATGGCTTCTGGGAGCCTCAGTTGCTTGCCCTTTCGAACCCAGTGTGATGCGCTCTCTGCCTGCCCCCTCCCACCAGCCCCGAGGACGCCTTCTGGCCTTCCGGCTGATACATCGTCCTCAAAGTCACATTCTTCAGAGTCTGAAGATTCTCCTGTTTCCAAGTAGGTCAGAGACAGGCCAGGACCCTGGGCAGGGGATTCGCTTCCCTGTTGTTAGACCAAATGTGCTGTCTGCGCCAGGGCCCGGTGGCACTCTGGAAAGCCGAAGCAGGAGGGTTGGGTGTTCGAGCTCAGCCTGGGGAACCAAGCAACTTAAGAAGACCCTGTCTCAAAGTCAGAGGGGCGGGGGGGTGGCTATAGCTCAGTGTTACGGCCCCCGATTGCTCAATCCTCAACACCATACCAAACAATAAATAAATAAATAAAATAAACCAAAGCTGCCTTGGCAACTAAGGAGTGTTTCACTGCGCGTCTGTTCCCACTGCCGACTTAGCACTGTGCTTAAGGCTCCGTGAAAATAACCTGTGGCCACAGTTCCCCAGGAGAGCTCAGGTCCAGTCTGGCCTCCAAGGAGGCGGCACAGATCTCTGTGCACGTGCACACGTGGAATGCAGACATAAAGCGTGCACACCCATACCCGGAAGCTACTGCACCAGAGCCCTTGACTTTCAAATAAATTGAGTCCTGGGCTTTGAACAGCACTGAACTCACGCTGTTTCTATGGAGTCCCTGGCATGTCTAGCGGAGCTGTCCTTCACGCATGGCTGTGCTCATGGGGAATCCGGGCAGCGGGCGGGTCCCCGCGGACAGCACAGGACCCGTGGGCCCCAGCAGCAGTCATTACGAGAAAGCGAGCTGGTCTTTCTGTACTGTGTCGGGGTGACGGGCACGGTGGGCGCTCTGGACTAGAGCCGGCCCCTGTCCACGCGCCGGGGGCGGCCTATGCAGGTGTCCCCGAGGACGCTGCGGAGCCCCAGGGCGCGCTCCGGCCTCGGCGGCTGCGGGGCCACTGGAGACGCCTCCCGAGCGCCGGCCGCAGCCCTCCAGGCTCGGTGCCGGCCCGGAGACCCCTCCGAGGGGGCCGCGGCCTGCCGGGCGGGACTCCGAAGAGAAGAAGTAGGAAGCGGCTTCGGGGTCTCGGCGGCCGGCAGGCGGCGCCGGCGGGGGCGGGCAAGGCTCCCCAAGGCCCGCGGCGGCGGCGGGCGGGCTCTCCGAGCGCCGCTGCGGCCCGGGGCGCTCCGCACCCGCCGGCCGAGGCGCGGCCCGCGATCGCCGTCTGCTGGCCGCCGCCCCGGCGCAGCGCAGCGCGGCGCCGGCCGTCCTCTCCGCCCGGGGCTGCGGCGCCGTCCCTGCGGGGCTCCCGGCGCCCGGCCGGCCTCCGCGCGCGTCGCGGGCGGCCCGGCGCCCTGGAGAGCGGGGGTGTCGCTCGCTCGTTTTAGAGAAACGCCGAGGGCCGCGGGGAAGGGGCGAGCGGAGGGGAGGCGGGGCGGCGGGGCGGGGGCGGGCGGCCGCCGGCCCGGCGTGCCCGCCGCGGGCGACCCTGGCGCCGCCGGGTCGGGCTGGGCGCGCCGCCTCCTTGCCCCGCGCGCGGGCGGCGTGAGCGGCGCGGCTCGGGCCGCCGGGCTCCGGGCTGGAAGCGCCGCGACGAAGTCTGGGCGCCTGAGTCGGGCTCACCCTGCGCGCGGCGCTCACACATATAATTCGGATTTCACAGCTGACCTGCTCTGAAAACCTCAATCAGCTTCTAATTGAAGGGAAAACAAAATATTGCTTCCCTACAGCAGAGCTAACGATTTAATCATTATATCAGACATTATAGCTTTTAATTAGGCTAATGCTGATACTGTATGGAAAGAGATAATTCGACACAGTTCTTGATGAATTCTGTAATTGGGTTAACGGCGGAGCAGTCGGGGAGACACGTCAATATTCAAGCTGCGTCTGTAGCCACCAGGTTTATGAATGAAAGAGACGAGGGAGAAAGGGGAGCCCGGGGCTCGCTCCCTGGCACCTCGGCCACCAGCCCTGGCGCTCCGAGGGCGGCGGCGGGACGCTAGAGCGGGGCTGGGGCGCCGGTGCCCTGCCAGCACCGCCTCCTCCGGCTGCTCAGCCTGCCGGGCCCTTCCAACGTGGGAAACTTTCCCAGCGGGGCCACAGCAGGGCCTCTGGCCCCGCACAGCTGGGCACCGGAGCTCTCCTGTGCCGGCCGCCCAGCCTACACCCATTCGGGCCGGGGCTGGGCCGCACCCACCTGCAGCGCGCCCTGCGGTCGGGTGGGTGGCCTTTGAGGACACTGTCCCAGCTCCCACGCCTCGCCCAGGGTACTGGGCGGGCACGGGCTGCCCGCACTCCTGTGCCCGCTGACGATTTGAGGTTGGCGAGAAAGGGCAGGTGGATGGGGTCCCGTGGGCCCATTCCCCTTGGCCTTGACTAAGCCACCGCTTGACGTTGGGGCCGCCGACAGGGTTCGACCACCCAAGCCCCTTCTCTTCCCGCACCGGGCGCTAAGTGCCTGCAAAGGAACGGGCAGAGGAAGAGCGCTGCCGCCTCCCTGCGGGAAGCCGGCCGCCAGGAAGCCGGCGCGGGGTCCCTAGCAGTCCCCCGGACTCGCCAAGAAGCAGGGCCCGGGCCGGAAGGCGTCGGGGTCCTGGCGGACAGAGGGGCGCCCGCGTCAAGCCTGGCCACCCACCGTGGGCGCCGCGCCCAGCGGCTGCGGGCCGGAACAGCTTCGGCTCGCTCTTCTGCCTCCTAGACGAAGGACGCGCAAAAGTTGCGCCCAGCTGCGTGAGTCTGAGCCCGAGCCTACCGGAGGAGAGGGTTCCGGAACCCTGGATTTTGAGGAGACGATGACGCGTCTAAATACTTGCTTAGACACTTTAGAAAAGCCGCCGAACTGCGCCCGTGGTGGTGGCAACCCGGACGATCCCGGGCTGGGTCCAATGTCCTTTCCATGTTTCTGATACCGGTCTTAAAAATTTCACCGTCCTTTGTTTAACTACAGCCTCACAACATTCTCCTTCAAGATGAATATGCGATATTGTGATTCATCCCTGTCTTATTTTGTCAGTAATTACCGCAAAATTAAATGGGTCACCGCCGAAGTCGCATCTACACCAACCCCTGTAATTAACAGTTTGAATGTACCTTTTCTTACATTGCGCAAAAGTTGTAATTTCCTAATGCATGTTGTTTCTTGGGAATAAAGGAGGCTGGTGTCAGATGCGGCCACAGGCACACAGAACCCTCCTCTGGGCTGGCGCGTGTGCTCCTCCCAAGCGCTCACGGGGACCAAACTTCCCCGAGTCCTTCTCCAGCTTCAAAACTACTCAAATTAAAATTTACAGAAAGCAGGTGTTTGAGTGGGTGTCAGGTGAAGCTCCCTCTTTCCCGAAGCGGCTTCCAGCGCCAAAGTCCTGGGGAGAAGTGGGCCCGTCGTGGCCTGGGAGCGGGGGAGCAGGGCTTGGCTGCTGGCCTGTCGCGTTCTCTGGGGAGGTTCAAAGCAGAGGGGCAAGCCCCGACGGAGCCTGGAGCCCCCGGCCCACCGAGAGCAGGGCCGCGTGCAGGAGGCCGGGAAATGGCGAGCGAAGGGGGCCCTCCCCACGCTCACTCCCAGCCCCGGACAGCAAAGGCATCGCTCACGAGAGGAGACACGTCTCCAGGAATTTCTGCACGGAAAGAAAGAAAGGGAAGTCAGCCTGCTCTTTCTTGCGGGCCGCCTCGTTACTGCAAATGCGATTAGCTGCCCGGGGCTTCCGTACACACGCACACACACATGCACGTACGTGGGGCTCAGAGCGAGAGCCCCCTCCGATCGCGCCTTTCATCGGTGCGGCGCGCAAACTCCATCTTGTCCTTTAATACACTTTTCAATGAGATTAAAACATCACTTTGACACAATTTCGAGCCTTTTCAGTCATGTGGGTTGCTGACTTCAGAAAGCGGCCAGAGGGGAAAGCGGGTCGGCCGAGAGCTGCCCGCTGCCCTGTGTGGCTGCCCTGCTCAAACTGAGGTTCTCTGAGTGCCATCCACCTCGCCCACAGGGACAGAAACCAGGGGCCTGCCACTGCAGTCAGATGGCCCACCGAGCTGCTGCGTATGGCCCGTGGGGCACTGGAGCTTCTGGGGGCAGCAGCCTTTGCAGAGAGGAAGGAGGAAGGGCCTGTAGCCCCACCTACCAGGGCTCACAGGGCCCCCTGACGCTGGACCTCTGGGGAGGGGACCTTGTAAATGAGGTCGCAGGGTGTCTGGCAGATGGCACAAAGAGTAATATTTTAGATGGCCTTTAAAACCTAAATTTGTTTTTTTTTTATTTCTTGTGGCATGGGTGATTGAAGCCAGGGCCTTCGCGCTAAGCTATATCCCCACCCTATTTTAATTTAATTTAATTTAATTTAATTATTTTGAGCCAAGATCTCCCCAAGTTGCTAAATTGGCAGTAGGCCGGGCTCAAAGTTATGATCTTCCTGCCTCAGCCTCACAGAGTGCTGGGATTACAGGCTCAGGATTACAGGCCCAGCTGAACCCTGAATTTTATTTTAGGGACAGGGAGCAAAATTAGCTAAAAAGAGAGATTCGCACCTCTTCTCACCCTAGAAATGCCTCATCTTGCCTGAGCATCACCTGTCCCTTCGGGGACAGTGCTCCTGGAGTGGCCGCGGGCAGGACAAAGGGCCCAGCAGCTGGCGAGGGAAAGGGTATTTGGGCTTCCGGGTAAGAAGGGCTGGTGAGGTTGGCAGTTTCCTCTGAGTTCAGCTGCCTGGAGCTGCTGGATCTCGGGGCTCCTTGCTCCCGGAGAAGGGACTGGCTGCTCCACCCTCTCCAGCCGATAGCTCTGTCCTCTGTCCTCCGCCCTCCTGTGGGCAGGCTTGCCCTCCGGAGCCTCCTTGCTGGCTAGTGCTGACCAGCAGGGTTCCCTAGGCCTCCCCTGAGGAAGGAAGAGGAAGGAGGCCAGCGTCCCCCAATTCAGCTGCCCAGGGCACAGCGTCCCTGGGAAGGACCCTCCTTGCCCTGGCCTCCCACTGGTGCCCAAGCCTTTGGCTGGGACGCCAACACTAGGCCACCTGGAAGTCTTCTGTGAGTCCTCACTGGGCCACCAGGCAGCGCCTGGTTCCTTCCTGGTAGACTGGCCTGGAGCCTGGGCTCCCACCCACCTCCTGAGGCAGCCTCCACGTGGCCGGAGGGAGCCAGGGAGGCAGCTGTGCCAAAGGCAGAGCAGGGCTCCTCTCTCTGGCCCAGCAGGGGGGACAGGCCTCGGTTCCAGTGGTGCTTTGGTCCCTCTTCCCCAACTGGTGTGAGGGGGCAGCTCCCCTCCGGCCCTACCACTCGCAAGGTCCTCAGCCTTGCTAGCCCCGCTGCGCCACTGGAAATCGATGCCACAAACGGGCTTTTAATGGGTTAATTGACTACTGGCCGCTATCGCCTCGGAACACCTGTTTCCTGCCAGGAGCCGCAGCTCGCCCAGCCCCGGCCCAGTCGATGCTGCTGGCTGGCCCGCCTTGCCCATCGACTTCAGGCCACGCCAAAAAAAATCCATTTCGCCTCTCATATTTCCTGACCGTGTTCCTCTACCAGCAGCAGGGTGAGACCAGGCGTGCCTGGCGCCGGTGCGGCAGGGAACAGTCCCGGCTGGGCCACTGAGGACCAGGCCTCGGAGTTGCCACCAACCGACCCTGCCCTGCCCGGGTGCGAGGATACACTGGGCACCGGGCGGCCGCGGGCAGGTCGCTCCCACCCACTGCCGCAGCGGGCGAGGCTGTGGGGTCCCGGCCCGCGCTGGGCACCCTCCCCTTGCCGGTGGGATGCGGCCCGCGCCGGTGGGAAGGCGCTTACTGCGCCTCAGGGGCTCATTGATTCCCCCCTGGTTGCAGAATTAATACAGTGAAGTCTGTCGGTCAAAGTTAAATTGATTCATTGCCCCAAACACCTCTCGCTAAATGGCACACGCCTCACATTTAATTTTTAAAACATAATTTCCACCCGTGGATTTAGTTGTTGGAGATGCCTGAGGCGCTGGGGTCCAACCGCAAGGAACCACCGGGCTGGCTCGGTCTGCACGCCGGGGAGAGAAAGGGTGCCCGCCCGAGTTGTGGGGGGAGCCCCCTCCCACGGAAAGCTCTCCCCCAAATCCGATAGCCTGGCTTCGCCGGGCGGCGGCCGATCTCCTAAACCCGGGGAGGCGGTGCGCCCGGATGTGCCGGCTCCCGGTGGTCGCCACCTGGGCCACCTGTTCCCGGCGGAGGATGGAGCGGAGGCGCCGCACAGTCCCCTCCGGAGTCCTCTCGCGCCTCTCCCGCCGCCGCCCCGCGCTCCCGGCCCCGGAGGGCGAGGTCCCGCCGAGTACCAGCCGCACTTACAGTTCCGGTCGCTCCGGCGGCGGCGGGCTCCCAGCCTCCGCCCGCGGGTCCCGGCGCCAGGCGCGCAGCGGGCCAGGCTGGGGGCGGCCCGGCCCGGCCCGGTCCCGGTCCCGGCGGCGCCCCGCACGCTCACACGCTCGCACGCGCTGCCGCGCTCCCGGCCCGGCGCACACACTGCCAGACACACGCACACACACACGCGCGCGCACGCACGCACACACACGCACACCCTGCGGGCGAGAGAGACAAGAAAATGAAATTTATTATTGATAGAAAAGACTTAAAGACAATTTCCAACGATTGCTTCTCCCCGGGAGAAGGGGACCCGCGCACAATGGAGCGCCTTTTGTGCGGCCGGAACAATGCCAGACAAGTCGCGGACGCACGCCGCGTTTTGTTCCCGCCCGGTGGCGGCGAGCGGAGGGGAGCGGCTGGCGCGCGGGCAGCTGGGCGGGCGCGGAACGGCTGCACCTGCCCCGCCGCCCGCCGCGCCGCCCGCCCCCAGGCCGGTTGTCCCCTGAGTCCCGGGCGGCCGCCGAGCGCGCCCGGGAAGCGCTCCCGGCCCAGGCCCGGCCCGCCGGGGCGCCCCACCCGCCGCGCGCCGCCTCGCCGGGGCGCCGGGGCGCCGGAGCTCCGTCGTCGCGCGGAGGGGACACCGCGGCCGCCTCCCGCCTCGCGGCCCCGCTCCGTCTCTGGGCCCCAGCCTCTCCTGGCACGCCACCCCGCTCCGCCCCGGGCCGCGGGCCCCGGAAGCGGAATCTGAGGACTCGGGGTGAGTGCGGACACAAAGCCATCTAGGTAAAAGCCCGGCCCGGCCGCGGACCCTCCGCCCCGCGCGACATCCCGGCCGGCGGGGCAGGCGCGGGGCGGAGGGGCGCGCGGTCCGTCTGTCCGCGGGTCCGGCCCCCCCCAGCACCGCCCACCTCGCCCGGCGGTGTGCAGGTGTCCGCCCGCGGACGCCACGCGCCCCCTCTCTACTCCGGGGACGGTCCCAGAGCGGCACAGTTTTGGAAAAAGCCGCCCCAGTGTTTGGTCCGGAATCGAATGCATGACCCGCGGCCACTGGAAGGAGAGGCGGCCCCAAGGCTTCAGCGGTAACCAAGGACCGCGTGTCCCCGCGGGCCGGCGGGCGGGCGCGGGTGACTGCGGTCCTCAGCGGACCCGCCTCGGTGTGGCTCGAGGACAGAACCCCTCGTGACTTCTGCCAGGTGGCTCTTCGCCTACAGAAACAGTGTCATTTTACGATTACTTTTTAATCCTACCCAGCTATTTAGAAGGGCGGGAGGTAGTCAGTGTTTTGGAAGACGCCAGCGCCGGGATGGTGGCTGGGGAGACTTTTCTCGCGGCACCGCGTTCCCCCAAAGGTACGTTGTTCTAATTGCCAAAGACTAAATAAAGCAGGTATGTTTTTTAAAAAACACGCTAAACATCGTGGGGCTAACCTTACTTTAATCTACTTTTTTTTTAAGCTACTGGGGGCACCCCAGGGCCCGAAGGCAGAGCTGCCCCGGCCCGTTTTCACTTTCGATTTTGAGACAGGGCCTCTGAAAGTCGCCCTGGCTGGGCCTGAACTGGTTTGGTCTACTTTTAAGGACCTGTTCCCGGGAGCTTAGGGCAATTAAGTCGTTCTGAATGTCAGTGACAACAGGAAGAGGGTGGGATCCTTGCCTTTTAAAAAATCTGGTTCACACGGGCATCGGAGGAGGGGACGCGCAGGGCGCTGGGACTGGACCCCTCCCAGCAGGCGCCCCGGAAGCCGGTCCCTTTTGTACGGAAAAATGGAAACATTTGGGAACTCAGCTTTAAAACTTTGACTTATATTTTACATGTTAAATCACTGAAAGATTGGGTACAACGCTGCATAAAGCTTCCAAACCTGCAAATATTTGAATGGTTTTTGTGAGCCAGCAGCTGCCAGTCAGCTGGCTTTGACAGGCTGCCACGGTCTTGTCACTTAATAGCGGGTGTCAGGCTAAGTGTGAAACACTCTGGCAAACAGATGTCAAACCCCCATCAATGGGGCTTGTGAAGTGGAGTTTTAACCCACGTCTGGGGCTGGCGCTTGGAGTCCGTGTGCACGGGCTCTTCTGCCCACAGCGAAGACAGGCGCCCGAAAGGCCTTTTTTCAGGGCCGCTCTGGGTGCTGGAGAAGCGACCTTGGAATTCTAGAGGTGGGGCCGCCCCTGTCCCATCCGGGCAGAGGAGGGGGGGAAGATCCGCTCAGGGCAAGGGCAGGGCGCACTCACGCCCGCCCCAGGGCCCCGGCCTCCTCCACACCCCCGTGCCGCAGACCCTGGTGCTCCCAGCACCCTCTTCCCCTCCCAGGGCTCGGTGGGGGGCAGCAACTCCGGCGGAGCTCACCCCCGCAGCGGCCTTTCATGGCCTCCAGTGGGAGGCTGCGGTGATACCACCCACGGCAGGAGCTGGCAGACAAGGCCAAGATCGTGTCTGCACCCACGCAAGACCCCAGCAGGGCCCGGAGCAGAGCGCAGCGTGCTGCAGCGCCCTTCCGTGGGCGCCTGGGCATTTCCAGCACGGCGGGAGGCTGACGCCGGCATCTCAACTTCGAGTTCAGCCTGGGCGATTTAAGAAGATCCTATATCAAAATTATAAATAATAAAAAATATTCTAGAGATGTAGCTTAGCGGGAAGGCCCTGGGCTCCATCCCCAGTGCAAATGGTAAATAAGTATCTTTGAATCTTTGCGCCCAGTAGGGGAGGATGGAGAATTACAAGGACATCTCAGTCCTCCCCACCCCCAGCAGGCCAGCTGCCCTTCAGCGGGACTGCCTGCCAGTGCGGTGACCTCCGTCCCGCAGCCTGCAGGCAGCCTGAGGCCTTGATAGCCCAGTCCTGACTGACCTCGGGGCGTGGGCGAGGTGACCACACCCCTGTTCTCAGGCCAGAGGGAGGACGGAAAGGTCCATCTGTGGCAAGGAGCTCCTGCTCGCTCACGTGAGGAAATTTCGTCATCCCTGAAACGCCATCCCGTGTCCACCCTTAGAGCAAGGACTGTGCATGCAGGTGGCCCTAGGCAGCAAAGCAGGCACCTGCCAGCTTTCCCTCTCGTGCGTGGCACTTGACCCCCATTTAGTCCACACCCCCTCGTCCTGTGTGGTACCACACTGCTAGCTCTTCACATTCTGGAATTTAAACTTGAAGCCGGAAGGTCAAAAAAATTTTTTTTACAAACCTATTTCTGAAAATTATACCGCAACATGTGAAGAAAGGTGCATGGGTCCTCAGGAGGATGTGAAGTATTCTCAGGGCCTCCTCCCGCCAGGAGAGGCGCTTCTCTGTGCCGCACAGCCCCTCCGGCGGTCTGAAGTGGGAGGCCTGTGGCTCTGTGGCCAACAGTCACATTGGAAAGAGAGGTTGACACGGTGGAACAGTAACCTGCCTTCTGTGAGGTCCGCAGCCTCCCTGCTGTGCTGGTGAGCAGTACATACGTGAAGTGAAGGGACCTTAGCTTGCTGCCACTCTGAGTCAAGGCTGACTCACCCTTCCCCTCCCAACTCCTCACGGACAGAGACCCCAAGGGCAGGTGCGGGGCACGTGTGAGGTCATCCCAAGCTTCCTGCTGCCGCCTGAGCTTGGTCATGTTCTGCCAGAGAAGTACATGTGGTAGATCTATAAAACCGTTTCCATAGGTCCCCAGGACTAGTGAATTGTAAGTGTGTCCGGATGACATGGTCTAAGGCCCATGGCTGTCATGTGTCAACGCATCCAAGTGCGTGTTCTTCCCCCAGAGCACATGCTTTCCAGCCAGGCAGGAAATGGGGGTAGGGGGTAGGAACCCAGGGGTCACCTCCTGCCCAGTGTGCAGGACACGGGCTGCAGGTCCGTCCCAGGTAGACTTGCTGGGATGTCCCGGGCTGAGGTCACAGGAAGGCAGGGTGTGGGACAGTGCTCTGGGCCTCACACAAAGTGAGGGTGCGGTGGGAGCGCGCCTCTGAGGGCTGGTGTGGGGTGTAGCTGCGCAGGATGCCGCAACTCTGCGGACGGTGCCGGCGGCAGGAGGTGGCGGGCGTCCTCAGAGGGTCACCAGGAGGGCAGTGACCTTGCAAATTCATAATCTGCAGTAGCGCCTTCTTCATGGGTGCAGGGCCAGGTCCGCCTTTCCCCTTGAGGCTGCACTTACCACCCAGGCCAGCAGGCTCGCACTGCCAGAATTCAAGCCCCAGAATTCCTCAAATTTAGTTTAAGACAAATTTAAAACATTTCCACTCGCATGGTCATCGTTTCCTGCAGAGTTATCTAAGGATTCAACTGGAACAATTGGTGAACAAGAAATGAGTGGACTTCACGGGTTTGTGGGATTTCGGTCTGCATGTTTGATGGTGACACACCCTCCTCCTCTTGTCCCTCTGTCCCGTTCCCTCCCACACGTGCCCCACGTGGGTAACCAGAAGCCTTCAGAGCCGAATCCAGAGATGGTGGAATGGAAGAAAACTGGTACATCAAAATGTGCCGGAAGAGGAGCTCCCCACAGCCGGATCCGAGTGGAGAGCGGCTTTCCGTTCCAGAGGCCTCGCCGGAGGTGAGCGGGGTGGGTGTGCAGGAGAGGCCACACTCTGGTCACTTAGGGAGGGGCGCCTGCCGGCCTTGTGTGTGGCCTGCGTCCATAGGGTGCGAACTGTTGTATTACGGGCTGGGCTGTGACACTATTTTATAATAAAAACTGTGGCCATGTCTTGTGTATGCATAAGGCTCCTGACACCTACGTCCTTGTCCCCATCCGCTATCAATGGAGTGCCTGGACGGGGCTTCGGGCTGAGGTCCAGCATGGCGGCTGCAGCTGCCAGAAGAGGCTGGCATCCTGCAGATGGTGGGAGACTCGTGTGCCCCACGGGTGCTCTGTGGGACAGCCTGGCCTCCATCCTCTGTTCTGTGCCCTGGGACCTTGGGCTGGCCACTTCACCCTACTATCTTCTTGCTGGGCTGCCTCCACTGTAGGTCTCCCAGAAGGGAAAACACAGCCTGTGCTCGGACCCTCTGCCGCCTCGTTCCTCTGGTGGGGGGGGGGGGGGGGATCCTGTGTCTGGTCTTTGGGTTCTGACGTCCTGTCCTCGCGAGCCTCTCTGTGTAACAGCCTGACGGGGCTTCTTACCCTACTGCCCCACCCCAATGTCCCTTTATTCCTAAAACATTTTAATATCTGAACTCTGTCCTTACAATTCAATGACCTCACTTGAATTCAAGTCAGCTTTGCCCCCCTCCAGTACTGAGGACTGAACCCAGGGCCTTTGCACTGAGCTACATCCCCACCCCATTTCTTATTTTTATTTTTTTTAATCTCAGAAAGTCATTGAATTGCTCAGATGAGATTCAAACTTGGGATCCTCCTGCCTCAGCCTCCCCATGTGCTGGGGTGACAGGCTGGGACTGGGCCAGCTCTCCAGTGAACTCTCTCCCTGGCAACAGGGGTCACACTGAAACTTCTTGCTGACCTAACTGGCAGGGGCTTACCCTCGACTTGAATTTTCACTCAGTGGGAGTTCACATTCCTGATTTCATAAACAAGACTTAGCAAGGGTCTTCCTCAAGATTTGGAAGGGGGTCGGTTATGTCTGACCTCCGCCCCCACCCACCCCCCGCCCATCCCTGCCCGGTCACAGGTCCCCACGTGGCGCTCCCGCTGGGGCCCAGGATCCTTCCGGGCTTCAGGGATGAAGAGATAAGTGGGAAGCAGGGCCAGCCTCTCCCCACAGAACGCGGAGGGCCTGCGGATGGCGGGCGGCGGGCGGCGGGCAGGCACGGCCGGCCGCCGCTGTAGTGAGGGACAGCCCCAACTGTCCGCGGGCAGGTTTGCTCGTTTTCATGTGCTTTGCTTTTGTTTTGGGTGGGGCATTTCTCGGCCCCTTTCCTGTCTGGTCTCTGGCTGTGAGCAAAGGTGGGCATTCCTCAGGAGAAACAGTTTCTTTCCAGTGCTGGGTGCACATGAAGCAAAGGCCTATGAATAATCAGCTCAACCTTATTTCTGGAAACTGTTGCACCTCGAGTTCCATGTAGGCAAATGTCTGGCTACAAGACCGGGCCGTGACTTCCCTCTTCTGACCTCAGCTTCCCAACTGCAAATAAAGTTGCAGACCTCAGTGGACGCTGAGTCCTTTCTCCGGGTGGGATGCTCTGATTGTAGAGCTGAATATCAGTACATCTGTCACGGTTTCAGCCTCCCAGGCTCAGTTTCTCGATCTCTGAGGTGGGACAGATGTGTCCTCATGTCTTGGAACCATTTGTGTGCCAGGATGGGTCTGAAGGTCCCACGCAGGACCTCGCTGTTCACCGGAGGAGGGCCCATCCCACCCACTCACGCCCCTGGCATCGGAAGTTGAGGGGTGGGAGCCAGGGATGGCCCCCTGCAGTGGAGGCCCTGTCACCAGGGTCCCGCAGCCCCGGCAGAGCACTGGTATTAGGAACTCCAAGAGCAATTTCATAGAGAGAAAAAAAGTGTAGTTTATACCAAAATGGAATAAATCCCCTTTTGAGTAACAACAATCTGCATAAATGCTTTAAGAAAGCCTATAATTATGATAAAAATGTTGCTCAAAGTTAAAATTATGAAGCAATCAAGATTTATAAACAGTCTCTCATCGACTTTTAATCATTCCTTTTTTATATACGCACCAGACACAATATATGGTTGCGATAAGTCATCCCATACATTTTTATTTTCAGTAACTTAGCTGAGTTACATGTATGCGGGGTGATACTAGAAAACCAGGGTCTACGTGGACAGGGCGACGGGCCTGGGCAGCGCACACACATGCGCACACATGGAGGTGGTTATACGTGTCTCCAGGCTCTTGTACGGAAAGGACTGTGCTTTCACCATAGCAGAATCTCTTTAAAACGCTAATTAGCATAGAGGTCTTTTGGCAGTAATAGTTCAAAAAAGTATGACCCATGGATAAATAGTAATTACCTTTGCCCCCAAAATACTGTCATCAGCAGATAACTGAGGCCCAAATGGACCAGAATGATCATGTGCCCACACTGGGCAAAGTCCCCTGTTTTTGGGTGGCTGGGCCTGAGCCCTTGGCTGATCGTGCAAACGACTGCCCTACAACTTGAGCTCGACGGTAGAGAGTGTGCGGGGAACTTCCCCCACTGATGTTAAAGTGTTCGTGCTTTGATGGCAAGGTGACCCGCAAGGTTCCCATGAAGCCGGGACCAGGCGCTGGCTCGGAATCTAACACACATTTTCTTAACTGACATTTTTGTCAAGGATCAGGAGGGATCCTGGAAATATTTCCAATAATTACATAAACATGGCCTCTTCCAACAAAAATAATTCCTTGGGGTCCGTCCTTACTGCCCTTGACAATTCGCGGTCCCAGCGCTGACCTCCCTTTCCCCGTATACCCTCTAGGGCGCTCGCCCTCGGCCCCCCGGCGTGCTCACCTGCCCCCTTCACTTTGGTGTCTTTGCTCGCAGGGTCCCAGGCTCACACGCTCCTGCTGTCAGGGTGCCTGGGACCAGCTCATCTCTGAAAGACACCCCAGGCAGGTTGGAGCCCTGAAGGTCTGAAGGGGGACTGACAATTGGATCTGGACAGAGCCAATGAGTCCTGACCTGCCGGACTCTACCCAGGCGAGCCTCTGGCGCTGGCCTCTGTCCCGTCAGAGGCTCAATCAAGCCTTCCTTCATGGTCACTTTGTCACTGCTGAGATGAGATACCTGACACCCACAACTTCAGGGAGGAAGAGGGTTACGTTAGCTCACAGTGTCACGAGGTCTCAGTCCCTTCACGGTGGCTGGCAATGGTGGGAGGGGTCTGGTGCGGGACAGCTGCTCAGGGCATCGCAAGAGGAAGGATCAGGGCTTCAGGAGAAGCCAGGGCCAGAGTAGATCCTTCTAGGCCACACCGATCCCTCAGTGATCCACCACGCCTTCAGTGACCCCTCTCACCCTCAACGACCCTCCCCTCCCTACCAAGCCTCATCTTCCAACAGCATGTGAAAGCCACGGGTAATCCACACCCTCCAATTTCATGAGGCTCTGGGGACATTCCACATCTGAACCAAAACGTCAGTTACGAAAGACGGATTGTCCCCCGTCACATCTTGGCTCTACGTGGAACTTGTGTTTCAGGATTCAGCTTTCTGGAAGTGCGTGGGTGGCACTCCTGCCCTGTGAGGTCTTTAGCCCCTGGCTCCTTGGCAGACACACCCAGGGCTGCTCCCTACAGACCGCCCCAGCACGGTCTCTCTCCATGGGATCTCCTCGCTGCCTCTCCTCTGGTCCTGTGTGCTCCTCTGCCTCCCGCCGCTGTCCCTTGTGCTGTGCCTGCCCGCCCAGACTCCTGGGTGCCTTCAACTCCTTGCAGTCTACAGGGTCTCTCTGCCATTCTGACAGAGACAGCCTAGAGGCACCAGGAGGCTCGCTGCTCATCGGTTCCAGGAGATGTGGCAAGTTCCCAGAACCATGAGGGCCACACATAAGAGGGTCACTGAGTCACGAGGCCATTGACAGCAACAAGTGCTCGCTTGATGTTGTGCACCGAACACACAATGTATACTGAGGACTGGGACAGAATTTTCACTTCAAAAAATGCATCAAGTACCAAATTCAATGACTTTCAAAGCAGTCGATTACCAAGTGGGCCGGCACCAGCTTTGACTCCAGCTTTTGCTGGGTCTATTTGCAGGGCCACACCAGAGAAGCCACAGTTAGAGAGAGACGTGGGGGCAGGTCGGGTAGTCGTCCAGCTGAGGGCAGTACACAGGGTTGTGGAGGGACAGTTGCTTCGCGCCCTAGGGCTGCCTGGGACAGCACAGGCCCTCTGAGTGTTGGGGTTCGGGGGCTGCGGGCATCTGCAGGCACACAGGGGAAGGACAGACCTCTGGCTTCAGTCAGAGTCTTTAATAAGCCCTCTTGGGCCCGTGGCCGAAGGTCACACTGCCGCTGTCCCTCTCAGGACAAACAGACCCAGGCTTATTGGAGGAAGAGGGCTGGAGCAAGGAGGCTGACTGGAACTCCAGCCTTGGAGGGTGGAGGGCTCCAGAAGGCAGGGCAGTGCCCGAGGTGTCCAGATGAGACCCAAAGCGTGGCCTCAAGGCTGGGATCCCATAGGAGTGGACTCAGGTTCTGCCCGTCTTGGACATGGAAACAGAAGACCAGGTGAGAGAGGTCCCTCACATACACAACGACATGGGCATCGTGGCCGCTCTGTCACGGAAGTCTGCTGCCACACACCATGCTGAGAAGAGAATGACCACAGAGTCCAGAGTCCCCACAGCACACGCCGGGTGCCGGATTGTCAGTATCGATCCTGAGGTGGCAACTCCGCTGGGTTAGGATGCACCCAGCAGATCAGCTGAATGTGCGCCTGGGTGTGCCTGGGTGGGTCACAGAGGCGTGGCCTTGGGGACTCCGCGGGCCCTGCCCCCCTCCCCGACCTTCCCCAGCCCTGCTCCCCAGCAGCCATGCACCACGCTGTGCTTGGCCCCACCCTTCTGCCACGGTGCCCCTGCCCTGGAGCTGGCAGCCGTGGACTGACCCCTGGAGCTGTGAGCCCAATTAAGCCCCTCCTGCTTTGAGTCAGGAATGTTGGGTGCTGTGAGCCAGCAAGGGCAAACCTAATACAGACACCAAGTTAAACACCGATGAGACATGTTGGAAACAGGAAAAAGAGGCCTGTAGCCAAGGGAAAGAACTTGGCAAAGACGTTAAAGCACTCTCTATGCCATGAGCAAAGCATTAAAGAAAACTATCGTCTTAACAGGTGAGCAGGTCAGGAATCTTAGTGAAGACATGGGGCACATAAAGAGCCTGACAGAGGTTGCGCGGCGCGTGCCACGTACGTGGCAGAGACGCCGCAGCGTGCCGAACACACAGTGCCTACTGAGGGCCGGGCCGGGCGGGCAGCGTGAGGGGCCTGGCGGGGCTGTCGTGGCTTGGACGGGGAGTGGCCCCCAAAGCCTCACGTGTCCGGGCACTGTGGATGACACACAGCTTCCGTGTGCCGTCAGGAGGTGGGCCTGGTGGGGGTGGGGTGGTCACTGGGACAAGCCTGCCTTTCTGGTCCCCTCGGCTCCATCTGCCGTGGGGCGAGTCGCGTCCCACCAGTGCCAGCTGCCCGCGAATGGACTGAGACCGTCTGAGACTGCGAGCTATGCAAATCTTCCCTCCCGTAAGTTGTGCGTGTCGGGTATCGTGTCCCAGCAACGAGAAAGTAACTGAGGCACAGCAAAATGTAAGAGAAATTGTCTAACGGGAAGAACAGATGGAAAACCGAGAGAAAACAGATAGGTCCCAGGGAGGCGCGGGCAAGTACTAAATGGTCTGAGATACGCGCACTTTCAGGGCCGAAAGGGGAGTCAAGCGGCACTGGGGCACTTAAACCGTGTGTCTTATAGACCAAAACCCTAATCAGACTTCCAGCAGGAACACACACACAGCACGCACAAGGCCCTGGCTTCAATCCTTCTAGCACTGTACAAAAATTTGCCAGTCACGGGAGTCCCCGGGAAGCCGCCAGGGCCGCTGCTACGTCAGACCCTTCTGTGTGACGTTAAAGTGATGGTGCATTTCTTTCGATGGTAAAAGACAAGTAGAGTGACAGCCCCACCCCCGCAGTGAGAGCTCAGGGTCCCGCTCAGCCCTCACCGCCGGCGCCCGCCTGCTCCGGCCCCACCACTGGGCATTTCGGGCCAGCTGTGGTGCCCAGTGTTGGCTACGGGGGCCTCCATTTTACATGAACCACAGTGAGGAACAGGCAAGTGCCTGGGCCGCCCAATTTGGTGCTTGGAGAGGAAGGAGGCGCGTTTGTCAGGATGGGTACGGCGTTGCCGCTGGGGCTGCTTCTTCTCTTCCTTTACCCGAGACGGGGCCTCGCCCTGCGGCCCGGCTGGTCCTGAGCTCACTGCGGAGCCCGGGCGGGCCTCGGCCTCACGGCAGTCCCGCCTCAGCCTCCAAGTGCTGGGATCACAGGCGTGCGCCCCCACGCCCAGCTCATGTGGTGCGGGGAATCGGACTCGGGGCCTCGTGCTCGCGAGACCAGCGCTTTGACGGCCATCCCCGGCCTCCCTCCCTTTGAGAACTTTTTTTCATTCAAAATTATTTTCCCAAAACATCATGTATATTTGTGGAATATATAGCGTGAAAGCGTCCCAATGTGTGACAGCCAATCAGCCCAGGGACGTGAGCACTTCTATCCGCTACATGCCTGCCACGTCCTTGTTTTAGGGAACTTTGAACTCCACGTGCTCTTTCTTCACAGCAAGTATGAAGAATTGCCCTGCACGGTACTACCAGGCGGCTGCTGCAGGGCATGCCTGCCTCCCAGGGGCACGCTGTCGCACATGCACACAGCACACACACGTGCACACACACACATGCACATATGCACACGCATGCACAAAAGGCCCAGGACCAAGAGCCTGTAGCCCATGTGTGGCGTCCTATACGTGTGGCGGAGGTCTGCGCTTGGGCCTGGCTTCTTCCCGTGCCACCCACGGCCCCTCCGAGGTGCCCCGGGTGCTCGGGCCCTTCTGCCCCGCATCCTGAGACCGTGACGGGGGCCGCGATGTGGCGCGGTGGCCCTTGTGCCGGCCCGATGTCCCTGGCAGTGGCACCGCACTCCGGCAGCTCAAGGCCCCAGACAGAAGTGGATGTGGGTTTCTAATTATTGTTTTTGGTACTTTTCTGGAACGTGGGCCTAAAGCTAGTGTTTTACACACGTTAATAAAATGAAAAGTTGCCTTATGTTTTTGACCGAGGACAGAGATGCATTGGGATGGTCTTCCAAGCCGCTGAGGTGTCTCCGCACAGGTGGCGCCCGTGTGGCACCTGGTCACTTCACGGTCCCCTTGCTGCTTTGGCCTCGTGAAAATAAAGCTAATTTCTCTGATTAGAAAATGTACACTGGCTTTCAGTCCTACCGCCTTCCTAAAATAAGTGGGTGTGGGGATCTGCCTCCTCTGCCCGCTGCTGAGGGAGGCCAGGGGTCCTGCTGGGAAGGGAATGCCCACGGGACACTGAGAGGGGCTGGTGGGGCACCGGGCGGGGGAGGGCCGGGCAGCTGCGGTGGAGCAAGGCGGGAGGGGCAGGACGCAGTCCAGCCGCCTCCAAATTCGTTTCGCTTCTCTTCTGCCCGGCTTTCTTCAGCCATTATTTACAAGCTGTCAAGTTTCTGACTGAAATCACTTGCGTATTTTATCCACAGGTTTGGTGGCTGCTCAGGCTCTCCCCTGTCTCCTCGAGAACGCTTGCCGCTTGCGTGGGATGTAGATGACGACATCAGTCTTCCATCCTGTCTCCATCACAGACAGGAGGAGACTCTGGCTGGAAGTCAGCTGGGCTCCTGCCCGCTGTGTGCTCTTGGTCAGGTTAATGCGTGTCTCTGGGCCACCGTTTCCTCCTTGCTAAAATGTAGACAATACGAGTGCTCTGTGTGGAGTTGCCGAGACCACTGATAGCGCAAAGCTCGGCCACGTGGGCCGCTTCAAGAAGGCTTTGGGAAGCTTCTTCCCAATGAAAATCCTGAGAAGTGCAGCTTTATCTACCTCTGAATTTCTCACTGAGGGTCCAGCATGACAAGGTAGTCCGTAACAACTCTCCTGTGGGGGACAGGACGGGATTGCCCACGGAGCACGCGCCAGGTGAGCTGCTCAGTACCGTGAGGCATCGGAGTGAGGCGGGCCAGGCGCTGGTACAATCCCACCAAGGGGGAAAGCTCATGAGGTGTTTTGCAGGAAGCCCCCCGGGAGCCTGCCAGGGGCCGGCTGGGACTGGCCATTTCCTTTGCCCAAACTCAGAATGAGGTCCCCTCACCCAGCTGGTGACATTTGGACACCATAATCTCAGAACCCCCTGCAGAATATGAGTCTCTCTGTAAAAGGGTTTGTGACCTGGAGAGGAGCACGGTGACCTACAAGCCGCGCTTCTCGCCAACTGGGCCCTCCACAGCCCCTCCTTCTCTACAGGCCCCTTCACTGCCCCTGGAGGCAACACGGTGGGCGTGGACCGCCAGCCTCTCTGTCGCGCGGTCTTTCGCAGAGCTCCAGTGGCACCAGGCCAGCTTCCGTGCCTGAGACAGCTCGCCCCCGCTCGCAGGAAAGGATCAACGACAGGGTAAAAGGAAGTCACTGGCAAAAACCTGGAAGAGGCCCGCGACCGGAGACGACCGCCAGGCTCGTGGGGCCACTGGGATCCCCGGGGCAGCGACCTGGCACAAAGTGGTGACTGAAGCACAGGCTGCTCTCCAGTGGCATCGCTGAGCTCAGAGGACTGGGGCTGGAATTGGGGCCCACAGAATGGATGACCACGATGAAGGCTTGGCACGTGTCCCCTAGGGCTGCACCACAGCAGTGCGAGGACGCTGCCCAGCTCCGGCCTCTACCCACACACGGCCATGTTTTATGTCAACATGTGTGTTTGTGTGCGTGCATGTGTGTGTTTGTGTGTGTGTATAAGTGTGGCAATAGGGATGGAACACTGAGCTACATCTCCAGCCCTTTTACAGTTTTAAGACAGAGTCTCACTAAGTTGCCCAGGTGGGGCTCAATCTTGAGATCCTCCTGCCTCATGCTCCTGAGTGGCAGGGCCACGGGGGCATGAGGCCCCCTCGGGCTGACTCTCTGACTGCCCGAGGCCTGCGGGGCTGGCCTGGGCCCACAGCATCCACAGAGATGGGAATTTACCAGAGTACGTGGAGAAGTACTTAACAGGTAACCAGATCAGAACATCTGCTCGGCCGAGGAAGTTCGCATATTTTCCCAAAACCCGTGGGTTGGGAGCTGTCTCAGTGGCATGTACTGGTCAAGAGGGGACGTCATATGACAACGTCAAGTGAAGCTGGAGGAGAGGAGACATCATCTCTCAGTCCTGTCGTCTTCCTCCTCCTCCTCTTCTCTTGCTCCTTCACTGGCGCTGGAGAGCAAGCTCACGGCCGCCACACGAGCTACATCCACAGCCCCTTCCCCCTTTTTAACTTCTGATTTTGAGATTTTGGGACAGGGTCTTGTCAAGCTGCTAAAGTGCCCAGGCTTAAACTTGTCATTCTCCCGCCTCTGCCTCCCAGATCATTGGGATGACAGGCCTGTACCTCTGAGCCCAGCACTGGTCACCTTCTAATCTCTTTCCTTGTGTAGGAGATTTTACAGAACGGTAACTGTAGGACTTGCCGACACCATCTGTGTGCCTGCACGCACCCACGGTTTTCTGTCCTTCCCCTCGGGGCACTGAGGCAGGACAGTGTGCTAGTGATATGTGGCTGCCACGACAAAGCACCTCAAGCTGGTGGCTTGACACACAGAGACTGTGAGGCCAGGAGTTTGGGCTCAGAGGATAGCAAGTCCTGCCCCGTGGGGCAGCACCCTGGCTGGCCCCTTGGTGGTGGTGGCTGTTGGTCCTCGGTGTTTGTTGCTCCCTGGTCATGTATCTGGAGTCTCCATCCTCTTCCTGCCTGACGCAGCCATCTGGATCAGCTCCAAGCCTGCTGCGTGTCCCCACATCCATCCATGGAGCCCTTGCTTCCCTTGGGGTCTCCCTACAAGCACAGGACTCCACGGGCCTCTTGAGGGGACACAGTGGCTGCAGCAAAGGGCAGGGGAGACCAGTGACGCACCCGGCGTGACGACAGGCCCTCAGCCTCTTTGTGCCCCTGCACCAGCTCCTGGAGTGACTCCGTCCCTACTCACTCTCACGTGTGTCGTGTTGGGTGGGGATTTCGTGCTGTGAATTCAGACCGCAGTGGTCCTCTCAAGAAGTAAAACTTGCTGGTCGTGTTGGAACGGAACCGGTTCACCCGGGCTTTACCCAGCCCGCGGGCTTCCCCGTAGAAGCCATTTTCCCCACCGTGTCCACCTACATCACTCCCTTTATGCCTCTTAATCTAAGTGTCCTGGGTGGATGGGGCTTCCCAGTCGCATCTGTCCTACCCTGGAAAATCAGGAGTTGTCCTGGTCTTTGGAAGACGAGGACTTGAGTTGGGCCTGCTGTCCAAGCGCTCTAGGAGGCTGAGGTAGGACTGCAAGCTTGACACCAGTCTGGTCAAGTTAGTGACTTGGCAAGATTCTATGTCAGAATCAAAAATAAAAATGGGATGGGACGTTGCTCGGTGTGTAAAACCTGCGCTTCATCGTCCCCAGTCGGAAAAGAAGGCAATGATTCGTTCCCTCTCTGACGTTCAAAGCCTCACACAGCCAAAGGAAAGCCCTTGCCACAGGAGGTGGTGCGGCGAGTCAGAGGGCGCGGGCTGGGTGCCTCTGTGCCGGTGTCTTCTAAGTCTGCCTGTGTGTGACCTGGGCCCTTGCCCAGGTTGGAGGGACAGAGGGTGGAGGGACGGCCCTTCTCATTAAGTACCTGAATGGAACCCACGTAAGCAGGTGGCCACCCTGAGGTGTGGGGTCAAGCAGGTGGCACGGCGGGAAGCGGTTGGGTTTTCAGAATCTCAGTGAAAATGTCTTCCATAAAACTGGTTTTTGGTGTCAAAAAGGCTGGGGCCTGCTGTGTTCAAGGCTGGATTTCCAGGCAGGGGCGCTGAGAGGTCTGTGGGCCAAGTGGGAGACCTGTAGACACTGGGAGCGTGCCCTTGAAGGGGACTCTGGGGTCCTGCTCCCTCCCTCTTTTTAAAAATTTGCTTCCCGGGTCATGAGGTGAGTGGTTTTGCTCCACTATGTGTTCTGACCCTGACGGGCCAGCTGTGCCAGGCCCAGACCCATCTTGGACCAGAACCCCCAGAACACGGAGCCAAAGCAGCTGGTAAGCTAGTTGCCTCTGGCATTGTATTAGGGGTGGAGAGCTGGTTAATCTGGACCACAGCAGTGGCAGCAAGGGGTCAGAGAGAAATTCAGCAAGAAGTGGGGGAAAATTCACACGTGGAAAGCTTCAGAATGCCACCAAAGGGCACAGCAAGAGTCCACGTGAGCGCAGAGCAGGCTTCCTGCTGGCCTCCACAGCCGGTTCTCGACGTTGTAAAATTAGGATGGGATGGCAGTAAAATTACCAAGTGATTTTTTTGAGGCTGCTTGCTTAGCAGTTCAGACTGGGCTTGAACCTTCACAATCCTCCTGCCTCAGCCTCCCGAGAGCTGGGATAACAGGTGTGCACCACTCAGCAGTGGGATTTTGCTGTTGTTATTTTAAATCTAATGACACTAATTTCAAAGTTCATTAAAAAAAATAAGAAATAGCCAAAAAAATTAAAACAGAAGAATGACGCAGGACCAAGGCCCATGAAGAATGGGCCCTGGGGACTCAGTGACAAGAACAGAGGGGCTGGGCACAAGCAGAGAGGTAAGGAGAAGGAGTCCGGAGGAGGACTGACTGCCACAGGCAGCAACACAGGAGCAAGCTGCATCTCTATCAGTGGAAAAGATGTGACTTGTACTGATCAGTGTTGGGACAAGCGTGCAGCCAACTGAAAGAGAAGACTGAACTCATAGGACACGCCACGCCAGGGCTCGGCCTGGACTCACGGGGCGCACCGCGCCAGGGCTCGGCCTGGACTCACGGGGCGCACCGCACCAGGGCTCGGCCTGGACTCACGGGGCGCATGGCGCCAAGGCTCGGCCTGGACTCACGGGGCGCATGGCGCCACGCCTCAGCCTGGACTCACGGGGCGCACCGCGCCAGGGCTCGGCCTGCAAAGGCAGCCAGGTGCGGAGCGTCAAGGAGAGGCACCACAGACACGGGACGACGTCCGAGTCACGCCGTTTAGACCTGGCCTGCGGGATTAATGAAAACTCAGAAACTCAATTACAGTCAAAGAAATGCTACTTGAACCATGCAGACCCCATGAGTATGTGCAGTTACTCTGGTCAGTCAAGGAAAGAGCTGGGTCTCCGTCGCAGGGCACTGATTTCCTTAGCATTTAACGTGTGTGATCTATCATAAGGAAAACAGTGCCGCAGGCTAGGAAAAGAGAAGGCCAAGGATATGGGCAGCCTGGTTCTCAGCAAAGCCTGTGCCCGGGGTGCTGTTCCTCACGAGCCCAGGAAAACCCAGAATGTGGGCAGTCTGCTGTGTGGGTGGACGGGGGTCTACGCAGGGCGCCAGGGAGCATCTGCACCTAAGAGCCTGCAGGCACACCCGGGCAGTTGTCCCGGAGTAAGCTGGAATGCCCACAGAAAGTCGCTCTCGGAGCCGGGCCAGTGAGGCACGACTAGTGGGAGCCACGGATCACCCGCAGGAGACAGCAGTGATTGTAGACTATGTCAGGGCTGCAAGCACGCAGCAGGAAGCTCCCTGCGGGCCGGGCAACATCCCCAGGGTGCAGGGCTTATGGGCTCGCAGGGTAGAGGGCTGTGAGGGGCGGGACTCAAGCAGCAAACCCTTCTAGTTCCTGGTATTCACATGATGCCATGGGATAAGGACCCGGGGAGCCAAGGCCGGAGGGCGTGAGGAGGGCCTACAGCTCCCTCCACCCACATCTGTGAACCTGTGTTGGTAATGAAGTCCGGAAATGCACGGCTGTGTGCATGCACACACACACATTCTGGTGTGGACGGGGATCTCTCTCTCACACAGACACACACACACGCACCCTGGTGTGGACTGAGATCACGCACACGCACGCACGCGCACACACACACACACCCGTTGCACACAGGACATGGCCCCGAGGCCCCTGGCAGCCCTTCCTGCAGCCCACACACGCTGTTTGCCTTTCGAGCCTGTGTTACCCCTCCCAGCACGTGGTCCGGAGGGATGGGGCAAGGGACAGGAAGTGGCCCGCGTGCGCAGCAGGAGGATGGCCAAGCGAGCTGTGGTGGGCCCAGCAGGCACTGGGACAGCCTCTAACAGGCCCAGGAAGAGGAGCCGGGAGCCTAGGGATTTCCCAGCTCTCCCGGGGGGGTCAGAGCGTGGGGCCAGGGAACACCCACCAGGGAAGAGCCAGGCCGGCATCCTTGTGGAGGGAGCAGTGGCAGGTGGAGCCAGCGGCTCCGGCTCTGAGGTGCTGCAGGTGCCGGATGCGCCATTCCATGCAGAAGCCCAGCACGCAGCTCTGCCCCGTCCACGCCATGACCCACGGGGCGTGACACTGCCTCCACAGAGGACACCACAGCAGGTCCCCGGATGGCCTCGCAACCACCCCTCCCCGCAGGGCCCTCTCCTCTCTGCGGTCGTCCTGTGTCTGCCTGGTTGTTTCTGTGGCGCTGGCGCTGGAGCCCAGGGCCGCCACGCCGGGTACACTTCGGTACGCTTTCTGCTTTTGAGGCAGGGTGTCGCTAAGCCACTAAGTCGCTCTACTGAGCTCCAGCTTGCAACCCCTCTGCCTCAGCCTGCTGGGCGGCAGGCCGCACCCCTGGGCCGGGCCCCGGTAGCTGCCTCAGCCTAGCACTGCACTGTGGATTGGCCAGTGCCGTGCAGAAGCCACCGAGGAGCCCGCAGGCCGCTCCTTCCCCACACACCCGAGTGCAGCACGAATGCCGGGACGGCGCCCTCGGCCCTCCCTGGCTCCACGAGCCCTTTTCAGTACCCCAGGACCCAGGACGTCTCTTGCCAAGGGTCCTTCTCTCAGGTTTCTGAGGGCTGCTGCTTCCAGCGCGAGGCCCTGTGGAGTCAGGGGCCTTGGAAGTCCCTCCTGTGACCCAAGCCTGAGCGACGCTGATGAGCGCGTCACAGGGCCACCAGCACCCCAGAAAGATGAAGGTGCTGCAGACTGAACGGGTGTCGCGTGGCTCCACTCAAAAGCCCGAGGCCGCGTTGGCTCCAGCCCTGAGGTCTGAACACAGGCCACGCTCACCGAGCCTTCTTCATTGCTGCTGAAGGCACTGTCTGAACAGCCACGCCCAGAGCCCAAAGGCAGCCGCAGAGGAGGAACCGGGGGAGGGGTCGGGCAGGGCAGGGAGGAGGCGGGTGGGAGTGGGGCAGGGGAGCCCAGGAAGAGGCAGGGCGGGACAAGCGAGGCGCCCAGGGTAGCAGGCGGGTGCTAGCTGCTCAGTCATGTTTTAAACTTCGGGGGTAACCGAATTGCCAAGTCTCAGATGACAATTCTTGTCCTTGCTGGCATCTTAATATTTTTTCCTTGCTTACATCAAAACTATTTGCATTATAAAAATATCTTAAGACAATCTTTAACCATTAGAGAAATTCCAGATCAAAGCAATACTGAGATTCATCTTACCTCAGTGGGAACGGTCTTTATCAGAAACTCAAAAAACAACAAACGTGGGCGTGGGCATGGGCAAAGGGAACCCTCCTACATGGCTGGTGGTACTGTAAACTGGCACAGCCACGCTGGAAAGCAGTACGGAGAGCGCTCAGAAAGCTGAAAATAGATATCCCATCCTAGGAATACCTCTTCTGGCATCTTTCCCAGAAGAGTTAAAAGAACCACGGAGCAGAGATGTGCGCACACCCAGCTTATAGCAGTATACACCATTATAGCTAAACCATGGAAGATGCTGAAATGTCCATCAACAGGGCAACAGATACACAACGTGGCGTAGCGGCACAGAGAGAACGGTCAGCCACAAAGACAGAGAGATTCGAGCTACCTGTAGGGACACAGACACAGCGTGAGACCATTCTGGTTAGCGAAGCAAACTAGACTCAGAAGATATCACATAGTCTCTCTAGGATGACAACCTCGAGTATAGATCAGTGCAGCTAGATGGTGAGGTGCTGGGGGCAGGGAGGCGGGCGTGGGAGGGGAGCGGACCCGAGGCGTGGGAGGCAGCCCGGGGGAGGGGAAGGGACCGCGGGGCCAAGGCAATGCAGGCACGCACAGACCCTCA
The DNA here is from genome assembly GCA_004027205.1 of Ctenodactylus gundi. Classification (NCBI taxonomy): domain Eukaryota; kingdom Metazoa; phylum Chordata; class Mammalia; order Rodentia; family Ctenodactylidae; genus Ctenodactylus; species Ctenodactylus gundi. The sequence goes on from PVKB01001605.1 coordinate 184,683, forward strand.
CGCTCGATGTGACCACGGTGTGTCGCACGTGTGCGCTAATAAAAATGGGAGGCAGACACACGCGAGTGTAGATACAACACGCCCCACCCCAGGGAAGCAGCTCCACAACGATGCTTCACGGAGTCACTGCCCGTGTCAAAAAGTAACGAAGATCCCAAAATAAACAGCTTCCCATTACGTCTAGAAAAGGCAGCTAGGAAAGCAAGAACACGTGAAGCCAGAAGCTAGCAAAAGGAAGGAAAAAGCAGACGTCAGGGGAGAGGCAAGTCTGGGGGAACAAGCAAACCTGACATGGCCTCAGCTAGATTAATACAAAACCCCGAGAAGACTCAAATCCAGAAACGAAAGTGGAGACATGGCAGAAGACGGCTCAGCAACCAAACGGACCCAAAGGTTCACTGGGAACCAGTACATGTCAATCCCCTGTGGAGCCCCAGGGAACGGATAAAGTCCCAGACAGACGTACCACACCAAAGGGAGCTCAGAAGCAATGAAAACCCCGAGCGAATCCGTCACAAGCGGGGTGGCTGGAGAAGTGGTCGAAATCCTTCTGGCAAAGAAGGCCCAAGGCCAGGCAGCTTCGGGCCGGAGTCCTATCAAACATCTCAAAAAAGAGTCATTACCAACATCTCTAAACTCTTCTAAAAACTAGCTTCTAAAAAACACGTACTTCCACACACATGCTACAGGGAATCTCAGCATCGCCCCGACACCTGAACCAAAGACATGGCAGGGAATGAACACCACAGCCCGTGTCTGTGACGAACACCAGTGCATCAGCCGGGGGGACCCCAGAGCACACGCAGGGAATTACACGTTGACACCAGGCAGGATTTCCCCAAGGCTGCAAGGCTGGTGTAACACCTGAACATTGTATTAGTTTGACTTCCTTCAAAAGGCAGAATTTACAGAAATTATAACAAAAGGATCTATTTGGAAGGCTTACAAATCCAAGGATAGAGTTAGACCAAGATGGCGGCCTGCACATGCGAGAGCTGGCGTGTCTGCTCAGCCACGAAGCCATGCAGCAGAGCTCCCGTCCAGGACGGCAGGACAGCTGGCTAGAGTCTGCTGCAGCTCTCCATTGTTGGAAGAGCAATGGCGAAGACTGAAGACTGCGGGCAGACAGGCGCAAGTCGAGATGGGAGCGAGTCTGTGCTGACGATCTGCAGCGTGTAGCAGGTCAGAGCGTTCCCAGAGGAAGAAGCTGTGACAATCTTCCTCCTTCCTTTCACACCCTTGGAGTCCCAGCTGGCCCGCCCACATCCGGGTGGCTGCGCCTCCCTCATTGGCCGGCCCACAAGTCACTCCCACTCTAATCCAGGCTGGTTCTCAGTTCCCAGTCTGGGCGTGGGTCCCAACCCTAATCCAGGTGTGGCTCCCGACTGCCTCAAGCTGACATCGTCTCCCCAATGGTCAGTTCACAAAGATCAATCAAAATGGTGCTCACATTAGCAGAGTAAAAGCTAAAAAACACATTGTATGAGTTAGGGTTCTTAGAAAGCCAGGAGAGAGAGAGAGAGAGAGAGAGAGAGAGTCTGTGTGTGTGTGTGTGTGTGTGTGTGCGTGCACGTGTGTAGAGGGGATTTATTAAGCCAGTTTACAGGGTCTGGAGAGTCCAAAATGGCCACCTGCACGTACCCAGTGGACCACGCAGCTGCTTAGGGGCACAGATGGAAGCGTCCAGCCCCGGGAGGAAGGCCCGGAAGCTCACCGTAGGCCAGGGCCCGAGGTGCAGGTCAGCGGGGCAGACCCAGCCTACTGACCCAGGCAGGGCCCGAGCCCTCCTGGCCAGGAGAGGCAATCAAGCCCCTTTAGTTCAGTTTAAGCTGTCGGTCAGTTGGTTGGTGGGGCGGGCCTTCTTCCCTGTTTGCTGGCCCTCATGCCAATCATCTATACGAAGCACTCTGCCCTACCCATCAGCTGGGTGTCTCCTGGTCAGCGGGACTCGACAACAGGATAAAGGCTTTCACACCCAGCCATCTCAGTTGATGCAGACATTCGTCAAAGCTCAGCAGTTTTGGATGAGAAGTGCTAACAGTTCAGGAAGGAAAGGGAAGGGCTGCAACTTCTTTGAGCCACCGTGAAAACTTCCCAGCTAACAGCACAGTTCCCGGGAGCGACGCAGATCCTTTCTGACAGGACAGGAGCAAGCGGGCTGGAGGAATGGCTCAGTGGTTAAAGCACTTGCCTGGCAAGCGCTAAGTCACGCACCAAGTACTTGAGTTCAATTCCCCAGCACCACATAAGCCGGGCATGGTAGCGCACGCCTGTCATCCCAGCACTCGGGAGGCTGAGGCAGGAGGATTGCCCTGAGTCCAAGGCCAGCCTGGGCTCCATAGTGAGTTCAGGACCAGCCTGGGCTACAAAGCGAGACTGTATTAAAAAAAATAAAGCAGACCCAAACAAGGCAGAGTGGCTCAGTTCCCCCCACTGCAGCCTAGGAGAAGCAGGAAGGCCATCAGTCAAGGAAAAGAAAGAGAAAGCGCCCAAAGCAGGCGGAACAAGAAAACCGCCGGTACTCGCAGATGCCAAGGTCCTGTGTGTAACAGCCCCGGGGTTCCACGTCCACACCAAATCTGTCACAGCTAACACACCGTCCCGTAAAATTGCCAGCCACGGAACAGCAGCTGAAGCTTGTCCCTTTCCTATACACAAACACCAGTGTTGCTGAAAATGAAAAGACGCCAAGCCATTTGCAAAATAAAAATGTTTAGGAATAAGATGAAAGGGGCAAAAGATTTGCACGCGGGAACCAAAGCATGAATGAAAGACATTGGAGAAAAAACACAAATAATGGAAAGGTGCTTCACGTTTACGACTTGAAACCAAAATCTCGTAAAATGCTTGGACTCCTGAGAGCAGCTGTGGATTTAGCACAATCGCTACTGCAATGACGTTCTGCACAGAAACAGAAGAAACGATTCTCATTCACACGGAACATAAGAAACAGCCCTACGTCTATGCTGAGAAAGAAACGCAAAGATGGAGGCAGCACGTGCTCGGATTTGGGCGAAAACCTCAGCCCGACGTTGATTCGTCCAAAGAAGACGCAGAAAGGGGCCACAGCAGGCGCCCAGCAGCTCAGCACCCAGGGCACCGGGAAACGCAGGCGAAGCCACAGGAGGAGCGCCCGGTATCGGCAAGACGAGGGGCCGGCCGGAGGGTCACCGCAGCTCTCTGGGAGGCTGAGGCAGGAGGATCACAAGCTCCTGGCCAGCCTGGCAACCTAGCTAGATTCTGTCCTAAACCAACAATACAAAGGGGCTGGGAAGTAGCTCAGGGCAATGACCCTGGGTTCAACCTGAGAATGTGGGAAAGAAAGAAGAGGGACACCAGACGTGGGGCGGGGTGGAGGGGAAAAGGGAGCCTGGGCGCCCTCCGTGGGAGGCGTGGCGTGGCGTGGGGCTCCCGAAGGGGCCGGGAGCAGAGCCCCTGCACGACCTGCCACCTCCCCTAGATCTGTGTCACAGGAGCTGGAGTGCTGCTGCCAGGCAGGCACTCTACACTTGGTGTCCACTGTAGCCAGGACACGGAGTGTCTGTCAGTGGCCTGGACACATGTGGAATGCCACTCAACCTTAAGGCAGGAAATGATGTCGTATGTGACAGCACGGATAAACCGAGAGGACATTACGCTACGTGGAAGAGGCCAACACGGACAGAGAAAGGCGCTCAACGTGACTTCTGTGTGGGAGCTGGAAGGCGAGAGACAGACAGACATACAGAGGTGGTTGTGGGGGTGGGATTTGGGGGCCGGGGACACAAAGAAGCAGAAACACAGGACCAGAACAACCCGCCCCCGTGCAGCAGCTATTTACCCGGAGCAGGGCCCGGTCTCTGCGGGAGGCAGGCGTGTCTTTGTCCCCCTGTAGCAGGTGAGGGAACGGCCTTTGAGATGTGAGCAGCTCCCCAAGATCCCACACAAAAGCAGCAGAGCCGTGTCCAGCCCAGCCGCCCTCTCCCAACAGCACAAGCCCACGCCAGGGGCGTGGAATTGCATTTGTGTCATTCTGTAGCGGCCCGGGCATCTTTGGACATGAGAGTCTGTTCTCTGCGTGGGCCCCGGGACGCTAGCTTTGCGGGCACACCATTTGCATTTCCCTCCCTGGTTGATTCGCTTTCTGCATAAACCCCAAAGCAGCCTGGCCAGATTTCCTGCATGTGTGACCGCAAGAAGACCCCGTAAAGCTCCGGAAGGACTGGCTCCTATGCCAGCAGAGGGCCAGATTTTTCTCATGAGAAATTCCCCAGGGAAAAAGCCCCTTTGAAAATCCTGAACTCGCCACCCGTGTTAGTGAGCTTTCTCGCTTCTAGGACAGATGCCTGACATACGCAACATCTGGAAGACAGGGCTTATTTTGAGCTCACGGTTTCAGGAGATCTGGTCTGCGACTGGCTAGCTCCGCAGCAGGAGCACGAGGGCAGAAGGGAATGGCGGAGGAAAGCAGCTCACCTCGGGTAGCTGGGGCGCAGAGAGCTAAGAAGAAGCCAGAGGAGAGGTGTAGCTCCCCAGGTTGCCCCTCAGGCTCCTGTCTCCTCCAACCAGGTGCCTGGTGCTCACAGCCACTCAGGAGCCCGTGGGTGGGCTCGGCGCCCTCAACACGCACCGTGGGGGTGTTTACACCATCACACCGTCTGGCGCGCTAAGTCGGCCCCTCTCTCCGTCCTCCTGGATTGGAATCGGGCAAGCGGGTGGGGCTTTCGTGTGGGTGGCTCATTCTCTCAGCCATCTCTGTTCTAATTGGATTTAGCACGTGTACACAAGGCCCAACTTAAAGAGAAACTGTGGCCCCTCCATACATGCAATTCACTGTGCATCTGTGACAAAGCCCTTGTGGCAAATACGTTATTGGACATGAGGAAGCCAACCCCCCCCCCACACACACACACACTGATTTCATGGTAGAAGCTTTAATAAACAGCAGATGTTGGTCCTTCTGCATCCTAGACGGCTCACTGAACCATGCTAAGGTGGTTGGCCACTGGTATAAACAGGACTAAACATCCCCTCGACAAGGCACGCTGGGCATAGACTAGTTACACACTGCCAGGTCCTGGAATCATCAGTCCACACGAGTGACGTGTTTACTTCCCACTTTCAGACCTACCCCATTCTGCCAAAAAGAAAAAAAAATGTTATTAAAGACACCAATAATCAGATGCGCAACCTCTACAGCGTGCGAGCTGCACACCGCCGTGCCTGGCACACGGTGGAGGGCCTCCGCACCCCGCACGCTGCCAGCCTCGCCTCGCCTGTGCCTGAACCCAAGCCAAAAAGCTTTCAAAAACCTGTGCTCGCCGAAAACAGAGTAAACTGCCAAGACATAAATTGAATTCCAAAGATTAACTGTGGCTGTGGCCATTGTTAGCTTTTATTGTCTGTTTTCTTTTTTAAAAAATGGATTTGTGGTCTGCAGTGTGGATTGCCTATAGATGAACATTTTATAAATTTTACTCACTTTGCTACCATGATATTTTTCTGTCTAAGATTTTCATTAGGCTAGTTTGTCTTCTGTGGGATGCAAGTTAGACTCCTAGTGGGTGGGCTTTATTAAATTGAACAATGGGTTTTGTCGGGATTACCCATGGTTCCACATTTGCCGAGCCTCACGTGCTCTTTCTGCTCCAGCTGTGTGGGGACAAAGGCATTGACAAGGGTGTGCGTCCAGCCTTCCAGCCCCAGTGCAAGCCGACGCTTCGCCTCCTCCAACAGCAGCTCACTCTGCGGCCTTAGGGACAGGGGAGGACTGGCTGGCCACGGCACAGGACTCTACCTCGGTTCTGCTCTGACCTGGCATTTGGCAGGCAGGGTCTCTTGGATCAGAGGGACGACTTAGCCATGTACAAGTGGACGTAGCCGTTCTCTCTAGACCAGCCCCCCCCCAAGCCATGGAGAGTAGGCCAATAGCCTTGGAAGGACGGGGTCGCGGGGACAGCCGAGCGAAGCTGCGCCTCCTGTCCACGTGCCCTGGACAGGTTCTGCTGCTGCTGCTGAGCTGGCAGCTTGCTTCCCTTCGCCCTTGAGAGAACAGTCCTCATCTACGCCAGTCCTGGTGTCAAAGAGGTTGACCACAGCCCAGACCACGGCCCCCCAGGGCCCTGAGCGCCTGAGCTGCTCCGGCAGCTGGACACACCTGCTACCGCGAGCGGCTGAGCTTTCGGTTGTCCTGAAGCTCCCGCCAAGATTTCCAGTAAAGTAACAGCCTTAGACAACCTCGCGGTCAGGGTCTCGCGATGTGGTGGGTAAACAGGCAATCAGGGGATCCAAGGCCTTCACAAGAGCCCCCGGCGGGAAGCCTTTCACAGCGTTGGGCAGACATCCTACGGCCATCATGGGTGGGCACTGTGCCTGGGGGCCTGGGTCCACCCGGCCATGACACCGTGTGCAGAAAGAAGGGGACAGCCACCGACAGGAACATGGCCTTCCAGGCCACACACCAGGGCCCACTCCAGCTAGACCCCACCTCCTAACCAGACATGAGCTCTTCCGTGCATGGAGCCATGGGTGAACACAGTGATCCAGTCCCCTCACACACACCAGGGATACTGGGGGTGCTTCAGGTCTAAGCTACGAGGTCCAGGCAGGGTTCATTGAGTCCAGGGGGTCTGCTCTCCGCTTCTCCTGGGGACGCCGTGGCCAGGCCGACCAGGGTGACCCAGCTGTGGGCACCCGGCACACACTCTGGAAGGGAGACTGCCCGCTGTGTGAAGGAGGGCTGCCAGCAGATTTGTGGCTGATGACAAAGACTTGAATTTTTGAAAATCTGCCGCTGCTGCAGAGGGGTGGACGGTCCCCTCGCTGTCCTGGGCCTTTCCAATGACGTCAGTGGCTAAGGCGAAGACAGCAGTTTCTGGATGTTGGGACAGGAGGTGTCCACCCGTGGCCAGGCTCGCTCACGGTGTCTCTAGCCACCAACGCAGGGTACCACACAGTCACAGACTGTCACGGACTGAGGACGGCACCACACTCACCAGCGTGTTCTCAGACTCCACGCTGCCCAGGAGACCGACGGATCGATCCACTTGATCCAACGACCCCTTAGTCCAGTCACCAAACACACGAGGCTCCTGGAGGACACCCCAGATCCACGCTGATGTCTAGGAGAGCGACAGTCCTCGGAAACCAGAGACATTGTTCCGTGTATAGAACTTGGCTTTCGGGATAATACTTCCATCCAAGAAACGGAGTCCTTGATTCTCAAAGTTAAGTGAGTGTGGGCAGCAGGCCCCATCGTTTTCTTCTCAACAGAGGCTCTAATGCTCGTCGTGCGGGGGGCCAGCGTCAACGTGGGGTGCCACGGCGACCTCCAGGACACCCTCCTGTGGCGGCGATCCCACACGGCACTCAGCTGATGACTGCTCACAGGATGGCGCCCCCAGGACAGGGTGGGGCAAACATTGCCTGTGGCCCGGTGATCTCCCTGTGGGGAGGACAGAGGCAGCCCTGGGAAACTCCCAGTGCCACGTTCGGCAGAAGCTGCTGTCGACCTCCGTGCACTCCTTAAAAAACAGGGACCCGATGCTGGCAGGTGCCCATCAATAGAGGGGTGTCTGTGGTGTGTGACTCATAAGAAACATCCATGGCAAGGAAAACCACTCAGGACACGTGGGACCAGCGCGGACAGCACCCCCAGCCCTGGGGACCGCCAGGCAGGAGGAAGGTGCCGGCAGCGGCAGGGCGCTCTCCGAGGCACGGCCTCCCTGCAGGCCCACAGGACCGTGTGGAGGGGGAAGCCGGGCCGGTGTCCTCCCTTGGTACTTGTGTCTTAGGTTTTAACAACAAAAAAAGATTGAAGTTAAACTAATGTCCTCATTGGATACAGGAGGAATGTGCGACTGAAACGAACTGCAGGAGGGCTGAGGCTGGAGGATCACAAGTTCAAGCCCAGCCCGGGCAACTTAGTAACGCTGAGAGCCTGTCTCAAACAACAAGAACAAAAATGTCTGCAGATGTCGCTCAGTGAGAAAGTCCTGGGTTTGACCTCTAGCGCCGCCAAGTCAACAGCCAGCGAGCCCGTGTGACCAGAGGTTATAACAATACTGCAGGCCAGTTCTTCAGGAGAATGGGGGCAGCCTGTGTTTTACGACTGGACTTGGAAGTAGATCTGCCAGCTCCCTCCCTGGTGGGACAGGGTTGCGATGTGCTCGCGTGAGCCATGGCGGAGGGAAAGGAGATGGCCACAGGACAGAGAAGTCCTTCCTGCCCCCTCCTTGGGCAGGTCGCGGCAGGAGGTCCTGGCCGCCTCCTAACTGGAGCTGAGGGGCTCACCCACGGCTCCGCGTAGTCCACACCACCTCTATTCTTCACAAAGAGACGGAGGCTTTGTCTGTGAGCACCGGCCAAGCGATGGCCCTTGGGCTCTTCAATCTTAAAAACAAAATGAAAGAATTCACCCCCACCAGGAGCTGTTTGTTGAGGTGGAAGCCTCGGCTCTTGGGTTTCAGTCATAACTGGGTTGCGCACATAGGCCAGTTTGGATCCAGATGCCCCAAAGCTTCCTGTATTTGGGGGTGACTGGATCCTGGGATTGAGTAGATCACCAAGATTGATCTGCTGGCCTGTGGGCCACTAAGAGGTGGGCCAGGCTGGAAGGGGAGGACCGCCGGGTGCACACGCAGCCCAGAAGGGGCCCCGGCCCTGGCTGCCCCACCCTGTCCCTCACCTGCTCTGGTCACAGGGGATGGGCACACGTCCTCTGCCACGCCCTCACCCCTGCTGGCTGGTCCTGCCTGGACAGAGACCTGGGGGCTGACATGGAAAGTTAACTTTTCCGTAAGTGCCAGGTGCCTGGTCTTGGGTTTCAGTGACAAGAAAGTGACTGAGGCACGGGCTGGCACAAATGTAGACCCACGTCCCACGTGCGCTCCACAGACAGATGCGTCCATGGGCACGCTGAGCCTCACGTGGGTGATGACAGCCCCTGCGCGGGGCAGGGGCTGCTGGCATGCCCAGCTGAGCAGCACAGCCATGCGCCGGCAGTGGGGAGGGAGACCCGGGAAGGGCCAAGGCCCTGAGGCTCCAGCGCCCTTCTCCCCTCGGCCTCGGCTCCGGTCAGGCCCGAGGTCTGCAGAGCGCTTCTGACAGAGGCTCCGAAATGCAGCAATTCAGGTTCTTGAGGGCTCACGGCTGTCTTGTGTTTCAGACTGGAAGGTCCTCCTGTCCCACCCGCGACTCCCACGCTCCCTGAGGCAGTTTTCCGATGGTCGGCCGTGACCAGGACAGTTCTGTTCCGAGCACGCAGAGCTGGCAGGGGGCAGAGTTCGCGGAGACTCTGAGCGGGGCACAGATCTGCTCTCGGGTCTGGGCGACAAAGCCTCGGGTACAGGACGCTGAGAAGGCAGCTGCTTCTCAAACACAGGCAGCGCAGGCTCCGCGTGCAGGCCCAGACCGTCCCCCGCGTCCCCTGCGTCCTCCCCCGCGTGGACGGCGACCGGGTCTGGGGCGCTGTGCTCCTCTGTGCATCTGCGGGTCCTCCCATGGGGCGGTTCGCCTCCGACCACCTGCCAGGAGGAGGTGGGGCCTGGGGGAGGTGGGCACGCCCGGAAGGGTGTGTCTTGTCCCGGGCTCCTCCCCCTCTCTCTGCCTTCCGGCAGCTGTGACCTGCATACTGTGCCCATCTGCTAGGCCACTCCTGCCCGGAGTCAGCCGACCCTAACTGAATGAGAAACCTCTCCTCCCGCAGGTTGTGGGTGTTGGGTCTGTGCCCCAGCGAGGGGCCGGCTGGCTGGCCAGTACGTCAGGTCCGCTGGGACCTGCGGGTGTCGTGCTGGCCCCGGGGAGGCGTGCGGGGAAGCTGTGCCTTCCCACCAGGTGGCTGCTGTTCCACTGTATGTGACATCACCCGGCAGCCCCGGGGTGTGGGAGGCATGGGCAGCTGACACCTCAGGATTGAGATATCTGAACCCAGATGAGCTCTCTGCGGGCGGGGACTGCTGAGGTCCCGGCCTGTGTCTCCCCCAGAAGCATCTCCAGGGTGACACTGGCACCCTTCCTCAGGGGCAGCCGTACCCTGCTTCCTTCCTGGGACCAGTGGCCAACACTGTCTCCAGTTTTTTGGGTCACTGTGACCCGAGCATTGCAGTGGTGGCCTGTCTCGGTCACTTTCTCGTCCTTAAGCACCATGTCCGACATCCACAGCTGAAGGGAGGTAAGCTTCATTTTAGCTGTCAGTTTCGGAAGGTCTCAGCCCATCCGTGGACGGCCAGCAATGGCAGGAAAGGCCTGGAGGAAGCCTAGCTGGGGGGGCTGTGCACCCCGGGGCGCACAGAGGCACAGTGGGGGAGGAAGGGCGGGGTGTCGTGTTACTCTCTCCTCGCTGTGACTCAATACCCAACACCCACAAGTGACGGGAGGGGAAGCTTCATTTCAGCTCACAGTTTCAGAGGGTCACAGTCAATCCATGGGTGGCTGGCGACCGTGGAAGCCCATGGCGGAGGCAGAGGAGAGGGCCGCTCCTCACGGCCCTGGGAACAAGAAACCAAGTCTCATCAAGTCAAGTCAAGGCCCAGAGGAAGGTAGCAGCATATATACGTCCGGGTCCCATCCCAGTGATCTGCCCCTTCTGGGTCCAGCCTCAGAGTGCTCTGCCCCTTCCAGGTGTGGTTCTAATCGACCACAAGCCTGTAATCCAATCCAAATGCCCTCAATCCACCCCCCCAGACCAGGCCCCAATCTCCCAGCAGCACATGGTTCCATAGACAATCCATGACATCCAAATGTATGAGACTTGAGGGTCAGCCCAGACCCAAATCACAGTGCGGAGCTAGCGCGAACCCTTCCGGGTCAGGCCCCAGTGGACCGCCCTTTCAACAGGCCCCAGCACTCAGCAGCACAGGAAGTCAGGGCATTCACTCCATGATTGAATCTCCTTCCAAATGCAAGGCTTCTGGGGCGGTCTTGAACAAAACCATCCCGGAGCGTTTGAGCTGCAGGTGGCAGAAAGCTCTAGGGGGACGTCCATACAACAGAGACGTCTTAGGCTTTGTTCTGTCACGTATAAAATCTCCTTTTATTTATACCCTATTTTGTTTTTTAATACTTCCTTTTTAACAGATAATAGCCGCGTATATTTATGGTGTACCACGTAATGGGGCTTCATACATGCATACAGAATAGAGATTTCCCGACAATTTAATTCACATGTCTGTCATTTCAATAATTTATCACTTCTTTGTGTTGAGAATGTGAAGATCTATATCACAACGTTGCTCTAATCTCAGGAAATCAGCAGCCCCCAAGGGACTGGCTCCGGGGCCTTCCGCGGGGAGTGTCCCTCTGTCCCGGTGTGTCCTCAAAGTGCGGCTGTCATACCATACTTCTCTTCCCTGGTTCTGTGTAGCTGAAAACCACACTTGACCACGACCAGGGTCCTGGCATTGCGGCTACCGAGACCGAGGAGGGAGGACGGTCGCATGGTGTGTCGTGTCTGTGAGCACAGGCATGACATGTAGGATCCCGTGGTGACCCTGCAGCTTCCCCAGCCTGACCTGTGCCCCAGTGCGGGCGCAGAGAAGTGCAGTCAGCATCTCCGTGACCGCTCCTGTGACCGGGACGGCCTCACACTTGCATCCACCCGGGTCGGCAAGAGCAGGCTGTGGCCAGGTAGACGTTTGCTGGAGCTGGCAGCATTTCCATTCAAGTCAAAATCACCGCAGGGAGGTGGGCGCTTGGGAAGAGGCAGAGCTCCTTAGAGAGGGGAAAGGAGCGAGGCCCGTGATGCCAGCACTCTGGGAGGCTGAGGCAGGAGGATCGCAAGCTGGAGCCCAGCCTGGGCAACGTACTAGCTTGGCCAGACCTTGTTTGAAAATTAAAAATTCAAGAATGGGCTGAGAACACCGCTCAGGTGAAGACACTGGGCTCTGTTTTCGGTAACACACACTCACACACACACTCTCTCTCTCTCACACACACACACACACACACACACACACACACACTCCTGCTCTCTTTCCCCCGAACACACACAGAGAAAGAAGACAAGAAGACGAGAGAGAGAGAGAGAGATTTGTGGAGATGAAGCAGGCCGACTCCAGCAGTGTCTTAAGCTTGGAAGAAAGGAGGGAGACACCAGGGTAGATGCCCTGAGTGTGTACATGTGCCCAGGGCCTTCGGTGTGCCACCACAGCCTGAGCCCCAAGTCCCGGCCAGGCCCTGCCTTCCCCTAGCTACACGTAACTACAGGTGACGCCTATGGATGAAATTCCTTGGATTTAAATGCCCAGCCTGGGCCATCAGTGACAGGAGTGACACAGGGAGGGGCAGAGGGGCCATGAGGCAGCACCCCAGCTCCCAGGGCGTCGCAGATGGAGTTGTGCCGCTAACCTGTATACGGCTAATGATGAAGGCGAGGGGCCAGCAGCCCACCAGGTACCAAGAGCTGTCACGAAGGAGGGGCCATGAATAGGGGGTCCCAGAGGCAGTGTGGTCACCTGCGGGCTCCCCTTCCATGTCCCTGATCCTCCCCGGAGGCGGACAGTGCATGGCTTCCAGGGAGGGAGGCCAGGGACCAGCAGGGCAGCGGAGACTGCACCTCACCCTGCGTGACCGGAGTAGGGAGATTCTGGTTTTGCCTTCAAGCAATAAATTGCACGCTATGGTGAACAAGTAGATAATTTGCAAATGATGGTTGACGTAGGAAGTACAAAAACCAAGCTGTTATCAAGACCACTTGTAATACTGCCCTTCCTGGGAGTCTAATTAAAACATCCTCACCTCATCTGAACACTGTGATTAGAAAAGGTGTGTCCGTAGTGGGTCTGCAGCACGGGCACCACAAAAACTTGTCCCAGGAAATTGCGATACGGGATGACGTGTGCGACCTGGAAGTGTTTCTTATTTTCAAAACATTCACTGTTATGTCACTCATTTGGAGATTTCTCATACAGATTTTATGTTACCACAGAAGAGATTCTGTAACCTACAGAAAAAAATTTATCTATTTATACGTATAAAAGCAGGACCGAGGCACCTCAGCTCATCTACAACCAGGTCGATGTGAATACAATATATGTGTTTTTTAAAAAGCGAATTGAACAGAGGAAGAAATGGGGAATTTCGGTGGCTACAACACACCCAAGAACATCAAGTTGGGGTTTTCATGTGGTGGAGAGCGGAGCTCCCGGGGAAATCGCACTCCCCACCGTCCCCGTCCTCACTCTCTAATCCGGCTCCCACGGGCTGATGACATCACCTTGAAGACAGCCGTGTAATGTAATTAGAGATTTGAACAGTTCACAGCCAGATTGCTTAAAGTAACATTGTCAATGTGCCCCAGAAGTTCTCCCTCCGCTGTCGCCAGTGTTATGACTTTTAATTGCCCTAATAATGAGGCCCTGTCACTCTGGAGGGCTGCGCCCGCTGCTGGGCAGGGCCTTGTGGCGAGGCACGTTTTGGTGCCCCATCCAATGGCTGGGGTAGGAGTGGCAATCTGCCCTTGATAGCCTGGCGGTTGCTATGTGGTGGCCGTGCCCTCCGCCGCCTCACGTGGCCCGTGCCAAGGCAGCGTGGTGCCATCGTCACTGCACAGTCCCTGCACAGCGGAATGGAAATGTGGTGCCTGTGGACGAAATTCCCTGCGTTTAAGTCACCCTTGTGGCTAGTCCTGCGGAACAACAGCATCCACTTGGATGTTAACTCACCCGGAGTGGAAATTACACAGCCTCAGAATTTCCTTCATGGACGGCTGGAATCTGCAGTTAACTGACGAGGGTGAGGGACTGAAAGGAAGCAGGCAAAGGGTCCTGTGCTCCGTGGAGAGCCACGTGCGAGCCCGCGGGGCGGGGCCGTGGGGTGAGCAAGGGAGGGAAGCTGGCGTAGGGCGAGCAGAGTGGGAGGCTGCGTGGGGCGAAGGAGTGGAGGAGGGCTGCATGGGGTGAAGCAGTGGGGGAGAGTTGGGGGGAATGGAGTGAGGGAGAGTGGGGTGGGGTGGATGGAGTGAGGGAGGGTGGGGTGGATGGAGTGGGGGAGGGTTGATAGGGAGCGTTGGGGGGAGTGTGGGAGGATGGCGGTGGATGGAGTAGGGGAGGGTTCCATGGGGTATTTTACTAACTTATTCTTTGCAAGGACGCAATACTCAACGCCCACAACTTAAGGTAGGAAAGATTAGCTGGCACTTTCAGGAGGTCTTAGCCATGGGTAACTATCAACAGCGGAAGCTCGGGCAGAGGCCTGACGGGACAGAAGTGGAGCGCGGGAGGAAGGGTGAAGGCGTGTGTGTCCTTCTGGGTAGGGCCCCACCTCTCAGCAGCACAGGAAATCCGTAGATACTCCACATACACGAGGCTTTTCGGGGACACTTCAGATCCAAACCATAACACCGGGCGAGCAGAGCAGGAGACGCGTCGTACATGCATGGGGAAAGGGGAGGGCCAGGCGGGAAGGGCTGCATGAGGAGGGGGCCCTAATTTGTTTACTGAAGCAATAGATTTGGGTTTACTCACGTAATTTTTTTAGAGAGTTTTCTAATATGTAGACAGGGGACTAGTAGAAATAGGATTAATTTGTCCCAGGGCAAGTCATCTGTATGTAATGGCTTCAGGGCTATAACTGGTCAAACTCAAAAAAACATATTCCACAGAGGAAATAGTTTCCCTCTCATGGCTGTCATCCCTGTGAGGATTAGAGTTAGCTTTCTCACATCTTCCAAATCAATATACCCTCTGGCCTGGGTGTCCCCGTGTTGTGGTGTGGTAGGTGCCCTTAGAAGGCAGACTGCTCCTTCCTGCCCATGGGGAACCCATCCTAGGGACCTGGAGGGATCCCGTGGCCTCAACACGGGTGGATCTACCACCTGGACCTGGATGGATCCCACAGCCTGTACCTGTGTGGATTTCATCACCAGAATTTGGATGGATCTTGGGACCTGAATCTCAATAGATCCCATAATCTGGATCTGGTGGGATCCCACAACCTGGACCTCAGTAGATTCCATCATGCAATACTGGAAACTTATAAAGTGCCTGCAGCGCATTGGACCATGGGCTAGAGACTCATTGTCGGCATCGTGGCCACAATATTCCCACGAGAGAAGCACACGCTTTTCATTCTCCATCTGCATAAAGTGATGACGTGGGCTCACGCCTAGCTTCCTCCAAAAGCTATGATGTGACACATGCGTGCATAGAAATAACGGTGCCACACAAAGCCACGCAAAAAGTACCACAGAGCTTTCCGAAGAAAGGGGATGGTGGAACTAGCGTGGACGTATCGGCATGTCCTCGGAAATGGGGGCTTCTGAGTCTGGGCTAAGAGGTGGGAGAGACTAAGACGGGCTCTTCGGAGGCTTAGTGGGGGGCACCACTCACTCCACGGTGGTGATTCATGTAATGGCGGGTACAGGAAGCTATGAAGAGGGAGCTGGGCAGCCTTCCCTGCCCCCCATGGGATCCAAGGTCCCAGGTGTCCCCTTTCATCGTTGGGTCGTCCTTCTACCAGCAAGTCCTGATTGGATGCTCCTGAGCCCACGGCTAACGTCTTGGGCCGTAGGGTGGACAAAGTCACTCCAGACACAGTCTTTCTTCTCAAGAGTTCACTCCGGGATGCAGGGAAGTGTGACAGGATGACAGCAAGTGGCACAAGGCAGATACGGCATGCCTCAGGAATCCCACGGAGAGGTCTTCTATGGGGCCAGGCCCAAAGGCTTCTGGGCAGAAGCAGGCATCGATTTCACAGGTCAGAGTGACGGAAGGCTCATGTTCCATCAGGGAGTGGGGAGGGCTGAGCAGAGAGGACAACTCAAGAGCAGGGACTTGCATCTGACTTCTGTGTGAAAGAGAGCTCAAAGGCTGGAGAGCGAGGGAGCAGAAAAGAGGGCGCGTATGACCCCAGTGAGGGGTGGGCCTTATCTTGCAAGTGTCACCAAGAGGGACCAGAGAATGTGCTTCTGAAAGCAGGGACTGAAGAGGCCGAGGGGAGACACTGTTCTTGAGAAAACAGTGATCATTGGCCCATTCCTGCTTCTGACCTTCCATTGGTCCATTTTCATTTCTGACCTTCCAATGGCTGATTCCTGCTTCTGGCCTCCCGTCCAGTTGCAGGTCCTTTATTCTTTAGCTGTCCCGCTCGTGCACTAGGGTGGCCCTGGAGTGTGTACAACCCCCATACTTCCCTCACCCCTAAAAATGTCCGTATCTTTCATTGGCCAGACTCTGCCAGGACAACAGCTTAGTCCCAGAGTCAGAGAGGTCACTGGAGTGACATGGAGGCCCAGCCATTGTGATGTAGCGGAAGGGCCTAAGGAAGGGGATTGCTGCCAACAACCTGTCACAGAACACAGGGCATGACCTGGGGAGAGCTGGGACCAGCTGGAGCGGAGGGGAGGATCCAGCCTTCCACCCTCCTGGCCTGTGAGCAGCGGGGTAGGAGGCCACAAGCCATGTCAGCTCTCACTGGATAGTAAGTTTCCACTGAAGTTTGAATGACTGATAAATTCTGATATTTGCATTTTAAATAAGCAAAAAGTCCCTTAACGAAAAGGACATGAAGAAGGATTCGACTTAAGTTTTCTTTAGCTACTCTGAGTATATTGGTGAACTCCGAGAGCGGTTCTGCATCTGGGGAGGCGGGAGGGGGGCTTCAGGGGCCTGGGGCTCCAGTGGACTTGGGGTGACACAGAATCGTAAGCAGTTCCCACCACCACAGGCGGTTTCCAGGATTCCCCGAAGCCACATCTTCCTTTAAACAGCTCACTGAATCGCCGTTTCAGCAGCATGGAAATGGGAAGCCATCTTGGTTTGAAGTGGCATCTGAACTCTCTGTGGCGTCATCATCCTGGCAAGGCGGGCGAGACTTATTGACCATTCATTTGTCCATTCCCAAAGGCTTTGTGTTGCTTTCCCAAAATGGAGTCATTTTGATTCTCAGGGCAGAACCTGACCCCAGGCCACACTCGTATTGACCTGAAGTAGTAATTATTGAGTGACTGTGCGGAGGGACCCAAGATGACTGCGCCTCTGAATCCCAGGTGCCAGACAGCTGGCTTTGTCTCTGAGCCCACACCAGCGTGACTGTGTCCGCTCACACAGACACACAGGGTTATCTCTGTGCTCCCGGGTGCCCTCAGCTGGCCTGGGTGGGGCCAAGGGCAGTGATGGGATTGCTTCAGCCTTTGCGTGTTGGTTCAGAGCCTCTGGTCTTCACGTGTCTCTGTCCCATGCATGTAGCTGGTTTCTACTGTAGAAGTTGTGATAAAAAATGGTGCATGATTAAATCTTAAAAAATCCCAGTCGGAGCCGCAATGACACGAGTGGCTCCCCAGAATCCCCCTCACTTTGAACAGACTCTTGCCACCGTTCCTGCCGCTTCCTGAATCACTGGGCGCCGGGGGGTGACTGCGGCAGAGGAGGACCTGCTTTCCGAGCTGGCCTTTCTGTTGGGTGGCACCCAGCAGTGGCGGGCAGTGCAGTTTGGGTCACACCTTAGAAGGACACGCGGGAAAGGACTCCAGACCGGCTTCGGAGAGTGGCAGGGACAATGGGACGCGGGTGTTCTGAGCGCAGGGAGCGCATCCTGAGGGGGTAGTGGCCATTTGGCTTCAGTGTAATAACGTAAAGAAAACACAAACGTCCCCGTCGGTTTGCTTGGCCCTTAGATGTTCTGATTTCTTGCTTGCTTGGCCTTCCCTCCAAGACCGCTGCTGCCGCGAGCTGCCCCGTCCGCTGCAGCCCACCCCTCACCTCGGTCGGCAGCGCTCTGCTGTCTGCTGCTGTTTGCAGGAAGGGTCACAGCAGAAGGGCCGACCAAAGGCACCCACGAGGCCATGACACCTGACGTCACGCCAGGACCGCCGGCCCTCCTTGTCATCCGCCACCTCTGACTCCCCGCTGACCTAGCATCTGCCCTCCGCCCAAAGCTGCCCATGTCCCCAGGCAGGCACTCCGGCGGGGACAGACCTGCTCCAGCTCTGCCTTGCTTCTTCCAAGCACACAGAGCCTCCGACGGCCGCACGGTGCCGCTTCTCCACTGTCCCGGGTACCCGCAGGAGGCGGGGATGAAGACGACTCTGAGGTCACTGTGCCTCACGGGACCTTTTGTGGATCTGTCCCTTACGGTTTCCAGTATACAGGGCTCTGAGAGGCGCTTTCAGAGGATGAGGCTGGCAGTGCCTCCAGAGGCAGGCTGGGTGTGGCCTGTGGGCACGTGGCTGGCGCCCAGCACTGCCAGGGAAACAGGTTCTCTAGGAACCACCCCCGCAGCCACCACCTGCTCAGCCCTGGCACGGATCAGGGGGACAGTCAGCTGTGCACTTTGTCCCCTTCAGAACCTACTCTTGCTAATAACTTCCAGGGCTTTCACTGGCTCAGCAGACTCGGGGCACTGGGTCGAGATTTACCTTTAACTTCTTGTGGTTTGGGTGTGAAGGAAAGAAAACACCCACTGCACCAGTGGCTGAGATGCAAACCTGAGCCGCGGGGCTCGCTGGCCTCAGAGACCCCTTGGTGCTCAGCCAGTGGCAGGGCCTGAGCGCCCGCCCGTCACCGATGCTGCTGGGGGACCGGCCGACACCTTAGGCATCTGCGTTGGGGCAGCAGGGGGCCTGAGCCTCATTCTTGGAAAACGCTTTGGCCACAATCGCTAGCTGTTTCTTTGTTTTATTTATTTGTTGTAGTTCTAGGGTGTCTTAGCTCCTTTTTCACTGCTGGGACACGATCCCCGACACCTGGAACGTGGGGGGGGGGGTTATTCTTACTCACAGACTCAGGAGATCTCAGTCCATTTACGGGGGGCTGGCAACGGCTGGAAGAGTTTGGTGGAAAGCAGGTGCTCATGGCACTGGAAGAGGAAGAACTGGGACCAGGGGAGAAGCTGGGGCAAGAGTGCATCCTTCCAGGCCACGCCCTCCGTGGCCCTCCCTCCCTCCCAGTCCCTGGTACCCTTACAGGTGTCTCTTCACTAGATCACGGGTTCCATGGACCTTGTCTGCACACAGGTGTTGCAGGAAGGGTGTTTTCGTCAATACACGAATTGGTGGACCTCCCGATTACCTCCCGGGTTAACCTGCATTGAATCTGTGTTTTTTCTATGTGAAGAAGATATAATTAGAGTTGGAGATCATGACCCCTTTTCGTCCCAGACTGTCCCGTGGTCACAGTGGGAGCGCGGACACGGTTTTCACAGTGTCCTCTAGTACACCGGACGGTACAGAGCCAACCCTGCCACCTTGTCCTCTCAGGGTGAGCGCCCTGCTCGCCCCACTGAGGACCACAGGTGCACGGCAAGTGCCTATAGCCCAGCCAGATGTGGGGGGAGGGTAGGCCCGCACTCCCAGCACTGGGGAGGCTGAGGCAGAAGGCTTGCGAATTCCAGGCAGCCTGGGCGACTCAGGGACTCAGCAAGACTTCATTGCAAAACAGTGAAAGGGCTGGAGACGGAGCCCCAGGGAAGGCCCAGGGCCTCGCCTCAAGGAGCAAAAGTGAGAAAGGGAGGAAGAGAGTTGGAAAGTGGTTACGCAAAGTGAGACGGCGCTGAGGCGCACAGTGACACTGGAGATTCTCCTTCTACGGGTTATTTTCAGAACAGCATTTACCCAGCAGTGATCTTGGGTTCTGGAGAATAACTGTGAAATTCCACAGGTTGCCTAAACTTACTCTGTCCCTGAGGGCATATGGCTCTGACAGACCTGGCTGGGACCAGCCAAGCATGCTCCCTCAAGGAATCCTGGAAGGCCCAGATGGCGCCTGTGGACAGGTCCTGGGGCCAGCCGTGCTCTGCCTGAGGACCTCTGTCCCCTTTGGCGCTCCCCCTGCAGCCTCTCAAAGATCCCCATGGTGAGACAGAACCCTGCGGCAGGGCCAGTGTCCCCAGCTGACCCTCGCTGGAGCTCAGAGTGGCGGAAGAGCGCAGCCTGCCTGTTCTGCAGGGGGAGGCCCGGCAGGCCCCATTAAGGCGCACGTAACACTCCCTGCGGCTTCCGGATTAAGCGCAGATGTTAATAATGACTCCACTTCTGCTGTGGTTTGCCTCTGAGTCCACGTCCAACAAACACGTAGCAATTACCGCGCTCGCGTTACCCCAGGAGTCCTGGGAACACTGGCCCCATCACCTCACGCCACACACCCGGGCGAGTAAAACCAGGCCCGAGGCACGAATTGCTGTTATTTGGTGGCAAACACGTGTTTGGAACCCAGTGAAGTGATTTCCTCGTACACACCCAGCGCTCCTGGAAGTCGGCAGTGCCCACAGGCCCTGGTCCCGAGGGTAACAGGCATGGGGCGTTTCCCACAACTCGGCGCGTCCTGTGCCTCTCCCCGTCCTGACCGCAGCTATGTCCTGCAGTCTGGCGTCATTTTACACGGAATACCTGTAGACACAGCTTAAGGCTACTGTTTTTCCCCAGGGCTAAATGTGAGGGATGGTGCGTATACCTGAAAGCGACCGAGGACCTCGAAGTTCCCCCCAATCGCGGATGTCACCGTACCTACAGCGGCCTTCGCGGCTCGCCAGCTGCGCATGGATGGGCAGCTTCCTCCTCTGAGCCGATCTCCACCTGTGCTGGAGAGAGATCCGAAGCCCCACCCCTGGGGGAGGTGCCACTTCCCACCCCGGCTGAACTGCCCGAGTGACCGTGGTGCTTTTGGAGATGTGTGGCTCCATCCGCTTCTCCTGGAGTGAGATCTCGAGGGTTTCAGACGGCCCAGGCGAGGACCTTTCTTTACTCTTTACGGTGCTGAGGGTGAAACCCAGGGTCTTCACACGGAACTACATGCCTAGCGCTCCCGCCCCCCTTTAACTCTTGATTTTCAGGTAAAGCATGCTAAGTTGCTAAGTTACGCGTCCGGAGCTCGAAACTGTGCTCCTCCGCCTCAGCCTCCCAGAATGATTATAGGCCTGTGCCACCAGTCCTGGCTGAGGATTTTGCATTTGTTTCTTTTCTGAAGGGGGCGAAGGGGGTGGTTCTGGCAGGCCAGGAAAGAGGAGGCGCGTCTAGGAGGTTTGAATTGGCTGTTGGTATCTGCCACATCTGCACGGGGGCTGCGGGGACCCGCCTCGCCTTCCGTGGTCAGGACGGCTGGTGTCCAGCTTACGGTGACTGGCACACACGTGGGGGAATGGCCTGAAGGAGGCAGGTGTGCTCTGGTCAGGGCTCTAGTGGTTTCGGCCTGCGGTCACTTGGCTCGGACGCTTCGGGCCCACGGTGGGGCGGGGCGTCGCGGCAGGCAGCCGTGGGCAGGAGCAGGAGGAAAGGCGTGAGGAAGGGGCTGAGGCCACAGGATGGCCCCACGGGCTCACCCCCGCCGGCTCCCTCAGCCGGGCCTATCCCGAGTCCCGTCACTGCCACAGCCCAGCAGATGCTGAGTCCGTGGGTGGGGAATCCAGCACTGAGGTCAGACCCCTGGCATCCGGTCACCTCCCAAGGGCCTCGCCCCTGGAAGCGACCACGCTGGGGACCCAGGCCTCCCGTGTGAGCCTGCTGGGGGACAGTTCAGATCCAACCACACCAGTGTGTCCTCCATGTTCCACAGACCTCAGCCCTTCGCTGCATGTTCACGCCACGACAGCGCTCGCTGATTTAATCCCAGACACCAATTATACCTCCAGGAACCCGTGCCACAGGCTCACAAGATTTTTATCAGAGTCCATTTGCGGGTACAGAACAATGTGCACCCCAGAGTTTGCTGCGTTTGGCAGGGAATCGTCAAGTTGGGCCTGTGGGGTGCAGGCTCGGCTGCCGGAACTGAGACTGGATGCCGACGCCCAGTGCGAGGGGCTCTGGCCCCCAGGGACCCACGGGGGTGTGGGGGGGGGGGCTGCCCACGGGTCGTCCGAGTCTGTGTCTTGGGTCGGGGGTGGGGGGACCTCGCTCAGACCTGCTCTCCTTTTGCCCTTTTTACTTTACTGTAGGAAAATACGTATAATACGAAATTGGCCCTCTGAGACTTCCTGTGAAGATCCAGCCCAGGGCCTTCGTGTGGAGCTGTGTTTCCAGCCCATTTTAACATTTTTATTTTGAGACAGGACCTTGCTAAGCCAGGAAGTTGCCCAGGCTGGGCTCGACTCGCAGTCCTCCTGCCTAGCCTGCCAGAGGGCGGCGTTCAGTGTGCCACGATGCGTGAGCATTGCCCCTACGTCTGTGGCTTCCCTGTCACCTGAGGAAGCCTGCTCCCACTAGGCGACAGCCTCCGAGGCCGGGCCCCTTCCGGCTCGGGGCTGGCGAGCCGCCCTGGGTATCGCTTACCAAATCTTGATTTCGCCATACTTCTAAGTAGGAATACACGGCCCCTCCCTGTGTTAAGTTCACCGCTGGCCACATCCACCTTATCAAGCGCTTGAATTATTCAAGAAGTGAAGTGAATTCATGGAAATAATTTTCTTAGTGTTTTGTTTTTCACGTCACTCCATGGCAAGCCTGGGAAAACGGGAGGGAGGCAGCCCAGGGGGGACCCGAAACGGGGAGAAGGGGTGTGCACTCTGCAGATTCAGAATGCGTGCCTGGCGGCTCTTTTTAAAGCAAGGTTCACATGCCCTGTCGAGTTTTTCGATCCAGGCAAGCGCGTAATCATGTCTCCTTGGGTGCAAATGCCCACCTCCCCGCCAGTAGCTCGACTTGGCCAAATTCAGCTCAGTTGAATTTTGACTCTACGCCCTACATCCGACATCTTTGGGTTGCACGGGGCACAGGCTGCAGTGTGTTTTGGGGGAAGGAAGAAGCCCAGGCCGGCCTCAGATCCTAGAAATCGGGGAGCATCGAAGAAGCGCCCATAGAAAACTGACTGGTGGTCACCTGAACAGCACCGGCTGTGCTCCCGGATGGAGCCCCGGGGCCCTGAAGATACCGTGGAGTGCGGTCTCCGCAGGGACACCTAACAAGCACAGGCACCCTGAGCAGAAAACACCCATGTTTCAAAAGAATTATCTCTTTTAGACCGCACAGCCATGATTGGAAAAGAATTCTTACAAAATAAAATCTTGTTTCAAGGTGTAAGGAAAGGGGACGCCCAGGGGCCATCATC
The DNA here is from genome assembly GCA_004027205.1 of Ctenodactylus gundi. Lineage (NCBI taxonomy): Eukaryota > Metazoa > Chordata > Mammalia > Rodentia > Ctenodactylidae > Ctenodactylus > Ctenodactylus gundi. Next base: position 207,632 of record PVKB01001605.1, read on the forward strand.
CTCGGAGGCGCGCCACGCCAGAGGGGCTGAGCTGAGGACGGTGGGAGGGCGGGCGGCTCAGGGGGCGGCTCAGAGGCTGGGAGCGGAGCGCGCAGTGCCAGGGTCTAACCCGACCCATACACCAGGCTCTTTGCAGAAGGTTGCGAGGCCCTGGCCTAATAAACATAATCTCATTACAGTGCAAATAAAAGTTTCCTATTTATCTCCAGATTTCAAATGAATCTAATAAGGCTTATGATACAGTCACCCAATACCCTAATCATATTTCTGCCTATCTAAAAGCAATCAGTAATTGTGCCACCGCGGAACGTGCTGACAATACCCCGACACAGGCAGGAGCACGAGAGCCCCGCTGGACTAATTAAATTAAATGCTAGGCTGATGGAATACATTTGCCGCAGCCGGAGAGCATGGGTGCAGAATTAATGAGCATTCCGGCCTCGAGCGGAGATGCTATCGTCGTGGCGGCAGGTTTGATGTGGAGAGCCCATTCAGGCGCAGCGTACCACGGTGCTCGGCGCTGACAGCTGCTCAGGGCGGGGCAGGGCCTTGGGCAAATCGCGAGGGACTTTGTCCTCTAGATGGGCCTCGCCCGGGAACGTCACTTGGCACCCTCCTCTGCACAGCCCGCGACGCCACCCCCACCCCAGAGGCGGGCGGGCGGGCGGGCGGGCGGCGTGGCCTGCCGGTGGCCCCTCTCCCAGCGTGCCCGTCCTTGCCCACATGCCAGGCCACACTGTGGGTCTCTTGGCCGCTCTGCATTCCAGTGAAGGGAACAGGGCCAGGCAAGCGTCCTCACAGGCCTCCAGGCTGCTTTCCTGCGTCTCCTGGGAAACTCTGGTCACGGGACCAGCCAGGAGGGGTCACCTGACCTGGGGTCGTCAGGAGATCTCGGTGGCAGTGGGGCCCACCCTGTGTGTCCACTGTGGACCCAGCGCACGACCAGCACCGCCCCGCCCCAGGCTCCTCAGGGGCAGTGCTCTCTCTCCAGCGGCAGTGCTGTGCCAGCCCAGCCAGCTGGCCTTGTTATTGTGAGCACTGCAGCAGGGTATTAAATGTACTAACCCCGAGCCTGCTGACGGACCCCTCGCTGTGGACGCTCAGGGCTGACGTCTGCCAGGGACATCTCTCTACCTTCTTTCTTCTCCACCAGCTCCATACACGTCCCCTTGTCCCCAACACCGCTGTCCTTGTGTGGACACGGCCACCAGCTTCCACTATCGGCCTGCTTCTCAATGGGCAGACTCGGGCCGCATGGGTGGTCTGCACACATTGGCCAGTGCCACACAGCTGATGGCCTGGAGAGCGGGCAGGAAGTCCAGAGTAGCTGGTCCCACTACGGCTCCATCAGCTGTGACATGGAAACAAGCAGGCACACATGCCATTGGCGCGGCCCTGCCCACAAGCATCCACACCCAGGCATGTCTCACGCACATACATGCTCACGCCCCACAGAAATGTGTACACACGTGTGCTCACTAGCCATAGGGCTCATGCCCACGAGGGACACACACCACACAGGCACACACATACAGTCACAGTCCCCAAACAGGCACACACTTGCAACCATGCGAGCGTGGAAAAGGCCTATTCAGTGTCTCCGCAAGGACAGACAGGGCTTGTGCACACAAAGGCACACACAAGTACCTGTCCTGCACACCCACACAGGCTGCTGTCCGCCAGGCACTGGGCCCCTCGGCCGCGGGCTCCTGGGACTCGCCGCAGGTTTACGAGAAGGGACCGCCTCTCTGTGGTCCCACTGCCCGCACAGAAAAGACACGCACATGTGCTGTGGCGGCAACTGCTGCTCTATTTATTTCTCTATAAATAAACCCGTGCTACATCAGACCCTGGGAATATTTTTAGAAAGTTCCGGGTATCACAGAAGATTTCAGCATCTTGCCCATTCATGGATTTTTTTTTCCTTTTTTTTTTTTTATCTCAGAAAAACAACACGCATCTCGGGTTCCCGCTGACATCCCTCTAGGGGGCTGGCTCCAAGTTCAGCATTAAAATCCAGTCAGTGCTCCCACCGCCCGGAAAAGCTCCCGCAAACACAGTGCCAATTAAGTTGCTGGAAACAGGAGATTCCCACGGACACTGTCCAGATAAGCTGACCGTTAAACCGCAATTTACCATCCCCAGGCAGCCGCGGCTGCCGACAGGCTCGGGGGCTGTAATCTCATTTCGCCCGTGCCTGTCAGGCCCAGGCCCACCCTCTCGATGTCAGGCCTCCAAATGAGGGCGGACCGGGCCGCAGGAGCCGGCTGGTCCTCTTTAGCTAAAAGTCAGGCCGCAGTGGGCAGCCCTGACCTTCAGCGGCCCGCTGGCCACCAGGGTCCCCAGGGACCCCAGAGACATTTGCTTCGAGTGGAGGGGCAGAGGCCAGAGGGGCTGAGAGACACTTGGGTGTCCCTGGGGGCAAATTACAGAGGCTCTTTCCAGACAATGGGGGATTTCACCTGGGCTTTTTCAAGTCTTTCTTTGGTGATAAAAGATGAACCCTGGTGGGCCTGTTCAAACCTCTGTGGTTCAATATTTCCCTCTGCCCGCGGTGCCCTCTGACTCGGAAGCCGGGGGAAGCCTCTGTTGGGACACAGGGGCCCCCTCTGGCCCGCCGCGCCTGCATTTTAGATGAGGCCATCTTAGCTGGTGGCTGGCGTCTTCAAAGCTGTCCAGCCCTGGCATTTACCGCGGCAGCCTCGTTTCAGAAGGAAGCGGTAGCCCTGTGGGGTCCCCGAGATGGAGCTGGTGGACGGCTCGCCACCCTTCTGTCTGTTTTGTGCGAGTAGGAGCGAGGAAAGGGTGGGCGGTGGGGTGCCCAGGGCTGGCAGGGCCGTGCCGGCAAGGTGGCCCCGTCCGGCCTCGCTGGCCGCCACGGCGCCCGGAGGCGTCCATGGACACTCCACGTCAAGAAGACCGTTCTTCTGTCGTTTCTTTCTTTCTTTCCCAATTACATATTAATTTAAAAGAGACTCCTTCCCAAGTTTAAACGTTGCGGTTTTCTCCCAGATAAGTAAAAGCCCTTGTGGGCCACACAGCCCAGAGGCGTGCCGCCTGGCGAGGGCCGGTGGCCGTGCCAGGGCACCTTCGGAACTTAGCGAGACAGGAGTGGTACCTGCTCAGAGGCTCCCCCCCAACCCCCACCCCGGCCTGCACTGCCCAGCAAGCCTGCAGTTGCACAAGTCAACAACTCCTTGAAATAAAAGTGCCGCTTGGGAGGCGTGCCAGAGGCAGGGACACGGGCGTCGGCCTGCTCCCGGGGTCCTCTCCACTCTGGAGCAGGTCAGCCCACGCGAGGCTTTCTCTTGGACAGGAAAGCTTGCCAGGCTTGGGGGGAGGCTCTGGGCTCCCGCGCGGCCGGCTGCTGGCCCTCCCTCCACGGCGTCCCCCTGCCCCTGCTGTCCCCGGCCACCGGCATCTGGCCCGGAGCCTTCTGTGACTCACCATGAGGCTCGCGGGACTTCCCAGCGAGAAGGGACTCTCGGCCTTCTAGAAGCTCCCCGCGGCGGTCCGGCCGAGGCCAGCTGACCGGGCGCTGGCCCGCTCCTCTCTGAGTCCCCTCCTTCCTGCCCTGCTCCCCCTTTCCCGGCCCTAAGTCAGCCGGACAGCCAGCCGGAGCCACCGCGAGCTTGCTCTGGCGTCCTGGGCGGCAGCGTGGGCAGTTCTGCCCGCCCAGCCCTCCTGCCACCGAGCGGTTTATTTAATTTGTCAGGAGAATGGGAGCCGCTGAGAGCGACGCCCCGAGCGCAGCGCGGTATGAAAGAGGCAGAGGTGGGTGGCACCCCTGTTCTGACCCCTTGTCACACTGACTTCCAAAGCACGGCGCCTACTGTGGGGAGCACTGCTGAAGCAAGCGGGTCCTGGCAGCGTCCGGAGGGCGCGCTCGCCCAGCCGCGCCGCGGACACCCCGGAGGTGGCACCCACTGGCAGCCCACGTACCGCGAGGATGGCGGCTCCGTGGTGCGCGCTGAGCAAACCAAAGGGCAGACAGCCTGGTTGGCATGTGGGCAGCGAGGCCCCGTGGGCTGAGCGCGCCCAGCGCCCACCGGGAGACCCCGAGCCAGCAAACCACGGTGCCCCACCCTGCCCTCCCCACCCGGTGCCTCTGCCGGCCGCAGGGCCTTCCAGAAGCTCCCTGAGGGCACCCGCAGGGAGCGTCCACCTGCTCCCGCTGGGTGGTGCAGCCTGGCCCTTCCGATGGTTTCCAGAACCTTCTCCCACAGAGGACGCCAGTGTGCCGGGCAGCCCCCAAATTCTGACCACCTGAAGGATGGCCTCTAAGTGCTGCGCACCAGGGCCGGGATGGCGTCTGCGGATGGGGTTACACTGTGGCTGGCAGAGGGCTGCTCTGTGGTTGGTGAGGCCACTGCCGGGGCTTGGCCTTTTCTGGCTGAGACTCTGTCTCTGTACATCCCATCGCGGGCGCATCCAGGCAGCCTGGCTACGTCACAGCACGGTCACCTCCTGGGCTCAGCAGCTAAGCTGTCACTGAGCTCAGGGCTAGAGAACATTCAGCCACAGGCCACGGATGACCCACAAAGCCACTGGGCCCGGCCTGGCCACGGCAACTGGCACGTTAAGGGTGACTCAATTATCCAATAATTCAATGTTCAGCAGAGGTAGCAGGCTGATTTTGTGTCTGTGTGGCGCTGGGGATTGAGTACCGGACCTTTACAATGAGCTACATTGGCAGACCATTTCTGTACTTGATTTTGTGATGGGACCTCATTAAGCCACTGAGTTGCCTAGTCTTGCCTCAAACTTGTGATCCTCCTGCTTCAGCCTCCCGGAGTGCTGGGGTGGTAGATCTACAAAATTGGGCCTGCACACACTGACCAATGCCACACACGCATAGCACCAACAATGCGTCCCTATTGCGTGGAGGGCTCCCAAGCGGGCAGGCGTTCACGCTGACTATAGTAGAGAGGAGTCCACATCTGACAAGGGATTACAGGCGTGTAGTGGGGCTTACCACACTTTCCACACCTGGATTCAGGAGGGGCTGGTCACGGGAATGAGACCTGGAAGGATGTATGAGCTGCTTCCCGCCTTCCTGGGAGGCCGAGTCTCAACTCGCCTTGACAGAACTTCCTGTGTGTGATGTCGTGAGGAGCCGCCTCCACCTCTGTCTCAGCCATGTGCTTCCCTGGCTGCCGGCCGCCCTGAATGGACTGTGACCTTCTGAAACCGTGAGCTAAAATAAACCTTTTCTTTCCTAAACTTGTGCGTGCCAGGTATTGAGTACAACAATGAAAAAAGTGACTGAGACACCCACTAAGTTTAAAATCATCGCCTCTCACCAAGGGAACCGAGTTGGACAGTACAGATGGTCTGGGGAGGGTGTGAGGCCGCAGTGCCAGACACCCACAGTCTCTGCAATCAGTTGGCCCAACATTCCAACATCACCGAGGCAAAGGCTTGCGGCTTGTTCGGTGCTAGCCGGTGGTTTGTTTCCTTGTACCTCTTCGGCCATCCAAGTACTTACGTTGTTTTTTTAAATAGTTATCCCTTTGTATCCCCGGGCTGGTTATCGGAGGACTCTACCTAGTACAGGTCAAGCCCACCTGGAAAGCACGTCATCTGTTCCGAAAAGGTACAGGCGTTTTCCTGTCGCCACCCCGAGCAGCGCCGTGTACAGCTCGTAACCCGAGCCACGCCACGCAAAGGGCAGCTGCCTGGGCTGCGCACCAACCGCCTAACGTAGTTGATGTAAATGAGCAACCAAACCTCCTTTTTAATATTTTTTATTGTAGCATTTTAAGAAGGGGGCAACATAAGCATAAAGATAGTGGGTTGTCCGATCTCAGGTTGCAAGTTTGCTGCATCAAAACTGCATGCAAAAAAAAAAAAAATCTCATCATGTTATAAGAAAGTTGGCAAACTTAGGTCGGGGTGCTTTCAGAGCCCTTCTGGGTGTCATGCCTGCCACGGGTGGGCCAGGCCTGGATTAGGCATTGTGAGTAAAGGAGAGACGGTCTCAGGTGTAAGGAAGGCTGCGTACAAATACTCCATCCTTACAGAAGAGCCTTGAGCACCGTTTGCGGACTCTGGGACCTGCAGGCATCCCGGGATCAGCCTCCTAGCTGCAGGGAACCACGGTCTAGGGCCGCTGAAGGTCTCGCTGTAGCCACACTTGGAACACACATTTCCAGTAAACGTGTATTGCTAAACAGAGGAGTTTGCGAGTTGCTCCACAAATTCTTAGACCCAGGTGACACGGCTGATGGTTGCTGAGGTGCTGAGGACCCTAGGCTCTGTCTTAGTTACATTTGTGTCGCTGGGGTGCAGAATCCAACACCCACAACTTAAGGGAAAGGGTTTATTTAGCTCACAGGCTCAGTCCCTCGCAGCACGGCTGGCAACGGTGGAAGGGCTTGGCAAAGGCCCAGCGCCAGAGAAGCTGTTCACAGTGCAGCAGGACAGGAAGCCCAGTGAGCGAGACAGAGTAGAACTACGCTATGGTATATCCTTCCAGGTCACATTCCATGACCCACCCCTTCCGGGTCAAGCCCCAGTGAGCCACCCCTTCCTGCCAGGCCCCACCTCTTAAGAACACAGGAAATCAGTGATTTAACCCCATGATTAATCACTTTCCAAATAGGGGCCTTCTGGGGGACAAACCTCAACAGGCTCCGAGGCTTTCCCTCTGAGAACTCCTGTCTGACCATGGTGGAGCAGGGACACTGGCCTCAGGATCACCCACTGTGACAGCTCTGATTCCTCCCTAAGCCCCCTCCAGGTCCCCCCGCAGGGCTGTCCACACAGCTTGGCCACTGGACCCCTCTCACAGGTAGGGGTGAGCTGTCTCACTGTTAAGCCTTCCAGGACACAACAGGCCGCTGGTGCTCATGACACGGGTAGCGTCCACTTTCCTGATTCTGCGTGAGGATCTGCGGTCTGGCGGGACTCTGCACACAGGGCCTTGGCTGCAGGAGGGCCCACAGCCCGCTCTCGTACGGAGGCCCGAGCGGAGGCGTCTTATCCCTCCACCATCACGGCCACCCGTGCACACCTGCCTATCGCTACTTCCTCCTGCTTCCAGGTACCGTCCCAAAGACACGCGTCCCCAAAGAAACCGCTGGGGACGGTGAACGGGAGACGCAGCTCCTCGGGGCGCCCTGGGGCAAAGCGCTGCCTGTGCGGCGCGACTGAGACACGCCACAGACGTTTAAGTTAAAAAAATCATTACAGTAAAAGACACGCAACCAACCACGAGTCCTTGTAACAGATGCCGCCATTCCGGCCACATTCTGGAGTCCTCTGAGCGTCCCTCCAAGGTGTGATTGCAAAGACAGTGACTGCTGCGGCCCAGCGCCCCAGACAGAATGGCCGCTCGCAGCAGCAAGTGGCCCCGAGCAGTCAGTGCTTTGGACTGGTTCAGGGCGCGGAGGAGCCGCTGGCAGCGAGGGACGCTCAGGAAGAGGACGTCTGGCGGGATGGGCGGGTTGGGCGGGTTGGGAGGGAGGGGAGATTCGGAGGGGGTTATAGTCATGTGGCTTTTACCGTAATACGTTTTTAGGCATTTAAATAAACACTAACTGTTTTCAATCACACCCCCAAGTTTGTGTAATTCCAGTCTTTTCTTTCACTGTGGTCCTGGAATCGAACCCCCCTCACCGCACCCTCTACACATTCAGCCCTTGGCCGGCCCTGCCCCACGATGGTCCCGGTGGGACCGCAGCCCGGCCCTGCCTCGCAGGGAGACTTTCACGCGGCACATCCGAGAACTGAACTGCCACAGCGAGTCCCCGAGAGGAATTCAGCTTTCGGCCCTCTGATCCTGAAACTCTTTCAAGGGCTTAAATAGCTCAATTGTCTTGTGCCGTATTTCTTGAATTTCATTTTCCATTCTCAGGTCCTGGCGTGTTTAGGCTTTCGAGCGTGGACTCGGGTTTCGCCAGGCAGAGTCACGGGAGGAGAGGGCGCCCGGCGGCGCCGCAGCGCGGGCTGGACCGAGCAGCGGCCGGTTACCCCACAACCGCCGCCAGCCTTCCTCTCTGCCCTCCGCTCGTCCTTCGCCTTGTCGTTAACATTCCTCGCCGTCCCCCTTCCTCGCCGCACACTGTCAAAAGCTCTCTGTTCTAATCCCTCCCGGCTGCCTCCATTAATCACTTCTTCATTACAGGACTTGGCACCCTGCCCCGCGCCCACCGCCCGGCCCACCGCCTTCCGCGGAGCCGGCGTCTCCTCTCTCCTTCGCTCTACGCACCCTTCTCATGTTCTTTTCTCATTTGGAAAAATCTCCATTTCATTTTCTTTCTTTCTTTTTTCCTCTCAGCCTCCAGAGAGTCAGCTCACTCTGTCGTCCGTGGCTCCCGGCCCGCCTGCCCAGCGCGCCCGCCGGCCACTGGCAGAGCTGGGCTGTTGTGTGTGCCCAGCAGCCTGCCCTGAGCGCCCAGCATGGGGTTCGCCCGGCGGTCTCTCTGTGGGAGCCTCCAGAACTCGGCGCACCAAGGTACCGGGATCCCCACTTCTGCGGATTACATCAGCCGTGAGAGAACTCGGGCGGTGCCGGGCGCTAACCCTCTGGATCTCACTTGGGGACCTTAGCCGTGTCCGCCCCACGGCTAGTGGACACAGTCCAGCAAGTCCTCGCTCTGGCCCCGCACTGTGGCTCTGCCTGCCCTTTGGCCATCCACAGGCAGTACCCCTGCCACGCGGAGTGTCCCAGGGTCACCAAGCTGTGACGGGGACAGCATGTTCCCCTGAAGGACCTCATAGGTGGGGTGTGATTACCGGATCCTGGGCAACACTGTCCCGTGTCACCTACAGACAGATGCCTGGTGCCGCACTAGGCCCACTGCTTGGAAGAAGGTTGGCTTTTACGGAGCAGCCAGTGGTTCAAATGCTCAGAGAAGGATTCTACGTGTCCCACCGTCTATGCTAATGGAAAAGAATTGATGTTTCGCGACACATGTATTTTTTCCCCCTAAGGCTTTATTTTAAAACTAACTTCCTGGCTGACTACATAGCCAAGTCAGAACATTTCTGATACCTATTTATTTAATTGCCTAAAACAGGCCATTTCTGACATGCTTGTCACCTGCTCTGTCAGTGACATGACCAAATGCCAACAGGGAACCACTATAAAATAAGGAGTGAGGCCCCCACCCCACCGTGGGTCAACCAGGAGTGCCGGGTGCAGTGGCCCCCAAGGGTCGAGTGGGGACCCTGAGGTGTCTACACTTGCAATCAAAACAGGGGTTCACCCTGCAGAATGTGCTAAGTAAGACACGCTGCCGTGAGTCAAAACAGCCCCGTCCCCTGCACGCGTGTCCCGTAGCTGCTCTGCCATTCTCTTCCCTGAGCACGTTCAGCTGCGCCGTCATGACAGCCTGATGTCCTTAATCCACCAAGGGTGCTGGCCTTTCACAGTCATTCAGCTCCAGGGAGGAACCAGCAGCCACGTGGCGCCAGGCCCGTGGACAGGTGGGTGAGGGCACACTGTCCCGTCGTCACAAGCCCGCCTTCCGGTGGGTCGGTGCCGGCAGCAGCGGGTGCCACGTTTTTAACCAGACCTCATTCACTACTACACTAGGACTTCCGCGACTGCTTCAGAACCTGGTGAGCACAGTGGGGTGTGTTAGAAGCAAGGGGAGCGAGCTCGAGGGGGACTGGTGGCCCTATGTGTCTCCTACTGTGGCAAAATTTAAAATCTGGCTGTAAACATCGCCCCGTCTCCCCATCCTACCTCACACACCGGGCGGGGATGCCCAGCTCTTCCGTTCAGCGCGGTGGGTCATGAGGCATGAGCCCCTCCTGGCTGGAAGGCCACTCTACCGGTACGGTGTGGCCCTCCCGGCCTCTGAGCTCCCCCCTTGTCCCCAGGCCGCCTTTCTCCTTGGTCCCCTATACAGCAGGCAGCCGGTCCTTGGCCCCACCTCAGAGGAAAACTGGGCAGGGCACTGGCCTCCCTCCTGAGCTACAGGTGGGCAGAGGGTCCGATGTGCCGCAGCTGTCACAGAACGAGTGTGGAAGAAATGATACAACTGCGACAGCTCTGACTGCAGGCTTCCGTACTGAGCAAAGCTGTGTGGAAAGACCAGCCCCTGCTGCCTTCCCCTGCCCCACACCACCGCCCTCCACGGCCACGCCCCAGTAGAGGGGCAGGTCTGCCACGTGGATGGCCTGCATGGACCCAGGAGCACCACCCAGGGCTTGCAGCCCGTGCTGGCCCACTCTAGGGGCCACATCTCTGCAGGAGTGGGCAAATGCGTGGTGACAGGACACACCGGGCAGCCCCACACAGCTGGCCCTCTCCGGCTCTCGGGTGGCCCTCTCCGGTCTTCCAGTGCGCCCGCTCTGCCGTCTCCGACTTCTGAAACGAAGGGGCCTTTTGCTCCTCACAGCGTTTTGTCAGCACGCGTTGGCGACACGGACACACAGACTTCATCCCGCTGGCCTCGCGCACGCACACGGCGGCCCTGCTCATGCCCTCAGCACCCTTCAGCCCTGTCCTCCCTGGAGTCGCGTGTTCTGGAGAGGGGCCTGGTGGGTACCTCAGGTGTGCTCTTGCTGTCGCTGCCTTCGGGTGCTGATCTTCAATTTTCCCCGTCACTGGTGGCCTTCCATCCCGAGTGCCCAGGCCTTTGGACTTGGCCCGGGGCTGGGTCCTTGATCCCTCCAGTCTGTGGCTTCCAGCTTCGTGGACCTTCCTGTGTCCACTGCACAGGCGGCCATGGCACGCTCTCCCACCTCGGGCTCTGGGTGGCCCCGGGACGCCCCCCACACGACTATACGTCTAGTTTCCATTGCTTCTGTTCCGTGGGGGGCCTGGCAGATACACGCCTGGGTGACGAGAGGGCTTTCCCGCCTGTCTGAGCAGCTCCTGCCTTCGGGCCGCACAGCACCGAGCTCCCAGAGAGGCTCCTTCCTCTTGGAGATCCGCGCCCGAGGGCCCTGCGCCCTCCCAAGGCGAGAGGGGCACTGCCCCTCCTTGCTTCAACGCTGCCTGGACCCCCGCGCGTGGCCGTGACCTTCGGTGGGACTTGTTGGTGACTCCTGACCTCGCAGGGATGCTGTGAACATCTGCACCTATACTTCTTTGTGGAGAAAGCACCGGTGCCCTTCGGGAAACCGCCAGGGCTGCGGTGCTGCGCCGGAGGAGCGTTCTCAGTACACTGTGTTCAAGCGTATTACCACAGCTACTTTTACGCTTCCCTTTCCCCACATACCTTTTAAAGCAGGGCTACTCGCCAATGCAAACTCACGCAGGGGCCTCATGTCGCGTGTCCACCTGGCTCTGTCGGGCTGGGGGCCTGAGAAACGCAGCTGCGGCGGTCCCGGCACTGAGCCAGGTGGGTGCAACACCGGCAGTCACCCCGGGATCCCTCCTAACGGGAAGAATAACAAACCCTGCAGATTCACAGAAGCGCCTGCATCTGGGTGCACAACCCGAAGGCTAGGGAAGGCCGGAGGAGTTAGGGTCCAGTGTTCCTCTCCTGTTAGCTGGGGGCTTGGAAATACCATGGATTAGACTTTTGAAAAATAAGGGTTTTTGTTTTTATTTTTATTTTTGGCAGTGCTAGGGATAGAACCCAGGGCCTCATGCCTGCTAGGCAAGTGCTGTACTCTGAGCTTCATCTCAGCCCAAAAATAAAATCTTGAGAAGTTTTGCTCAGATGGGCTTGCTGATGAAGCCTCGTGTCAGATCCAAAGACCCTGGAGCTGATTTTTCTGTCAATGACAGAAGCACATATGCAGCTGCACACGAAACACAGCCCTGTCCCCCATGGCCAAGCCTCGGTGAGGTCAAGGACCCCGCTCAGTGTGCAGGCAGAGCAGGGCCCCAACCACGCTGCTCCACGGAGCTCACCGGGTTGGTAGCCACAGGGCAGCTGTGGCCTGCAGTTGAACTATTGCAAAAGAGACACTACACCAGGTCATCCACAGAGGCCCACAGAGTTCCACGGAGTCCCACAGAGATCAACAGAGGCCCACAGAATTTCATAGAGGCACCATGGAGGCCCACAGGGGTCCACAGAGTTCATGGAGGTCCAAAGATACCCAGTGAGGCCAATAGATAATCACGGAGGCCCACAAGGCCCACGGAAGTCCTCAGAGGTTTAGAGAGGGCCCTGGAGCTCTATGGAATTCTGCTGCAGGAGCTAGTGGGGAAAAGACCTGCGTCACTAGGACAGCCGCGTCGGATTTTGGATCCTGTACAACCGCAGACTCTCTGCTATCATTTCAGCTCTGCCGGTTCCAATGGGTCAGAATCACAAACCACAGTGCCAAATGCTACACCAGGTCTGGAGGTCCAGGACAGAGGAATGCCCAGGGGAAGGCAAGGCAGGGCCTGGCAGATGGAGCCCTCTGAGTTGCTGGCCAGGCTGAGCAGGCGCTCTGCTCGCTCCTGGCCTGGGCACTCTGTGCACTGCGTGTGGAAATCTGGGGAGCAGCACCAACAGCCTGTGCAGACGGTGGAGGCGACTGCACCTGCACACGCCTGCGCTCTGCCTCTTGGCTGCTCCGTGTCCCAGCCTCGGTTTCCGGCCTGAGGCAGGCTCACGCAAGGCCCACAAGCTGGAGGCTCTCTGATCCTTCCATTCCAAACCCCTGCTCGTTTGTGGCCAACTGATGCTTCTTGCTGCCCTGGGCATATGAGGAAGAGACGTGCAGAACCAGAGCACAGACCACACGCCCAGGCTGGAAAGGCTCCTTGGGACTGTGTGCCAGGGCCTGGAATGAGAGCTGCTTGCTGTTTAGAGGGATATTTTAAGGTCGTGAAGTCACAGCTGCTGTGACAGGATCTGAGAAACTATAATTTGCTCTGCAGCCTGTGCTGGAGCAGTGTGGTTGTAATTAGCAGGGGTGAAACTCTTCGCGCGAGTCCCGGGTCAGGAGGCCTGATGTCTGTCCGCCCCCCAGGGCCTCAGCTCAGGGGCACGATGAAGGCGGAGCAGGGGCTTTGACGTCACTGCCAGGCATAGCCTGCCCAGCCAGGGCTGAGGAGACGGGCCCTGGAGAGGCAGTTTCCGTGGGGTCGGTGGGTGGCCTGGCTACATGGTCAGGGGTCGCCTCACTCTCTTCCTAGGCACTCTGGGTGATGACATGGGCTTCTGAGGTCTCCCTTCTCCACAGCAACACGGGGTTCCCCACAGGCTTGTTGGCTACCCCGAGTCGGTGCGGTCTGGGCGTCTTGTTTAGCTGCTGCCGTGGGCGTTCATGTGGACCTGTTTTGTGCGTGTGTGTGCACGTGTGTGTTACAGAGGATCGAGCCTGGAGCTCTCACACTGAGCTTCATCCCAGTCCGTGTTGCTATTGTTTTGATTCCAGACAGGGTCTTGCTAAATTGCCCAGACTGGGCTCAAACTTTTGGTCCTCAGCTTCCTGGAGACAGAACTTGGTTCCACAGGCCCCCCGGCTGCAGCGTGGTGCTTCCCAGCTGGGGGTGCAGGCGCTCTGGTGACAAGGCATGAATCCAAGGGCAGTCTGTCCCAAACACCAAAGGGGCCAGCAGCAGGGCCTACAGAATTCTGACGCCGAGTGCTGGCATGGCCAGGGAATCGTCCAGGCCCACAGGCCCAATCGGGGATTCCCAGTGAAGCAGATGGTGGCGGCGGCTACTCATCTGCCCACATTGAAAACATGTGGTTATCACCATTTCTCCTAGTGCAAGTGTAATACGTGGCCTTCCCTGTTAGTATCTCACAGGGTCGTCACAAGGGATTATATCAGCTTGTCCCACTGTGAGCAGACCACAGGGCTCAAGAGGCCACGTGACCGTGGTGTCACTCAGTGTCACTCAGTTGGGCACCACGCATCCCTAGCTCAAAGGGTCCGGTGACAGACCTGCCCCGGGAGAGTGAGATAGCTCAGGGCAACGCCTGATGGGCCTGGGTGGGCGGCCAGGCTGACCGTCCTACTGCCTCTGCCTGCAGGCTTGTGCTCCTGTGAAGGTGCCCCAGCGCCCGGGCTGAGGGACAAGGGGACTATCCAGGAATAATGTGAGGATGCATGGGGGCTGAGGAATAACAGAGACCCTCAGGGAGGGGTAAGGGAGCAGGACAGTGACCGGAGAGCAGTGCTGGCATGACGTCAGTGGGCACCCGCGGCTCCTGTGACCTGCACACAGGCCTGTGACAGTGCAGCTCTGTCACACACAGCGCGTTTTTAGTGTTTATTTTGCTTAGTCACTAGGTTGCCCAAGCCAGGCTTGAACTTACCATCCTCCTGCCTCAGCCTCCCAGAGAGCTAGGGTCACAGGCCCGTGCCAGTGAACCAGTCCTGATCCTTAAAAACATTGACAGCAAATGAACAGCTAATTATTGCACCAACCAAACAAACTCAACTACATAAAAATAATTCAAACATGGGCAGGACACGTAAGTATTACGGAGAAGCGCAGAGAGAGACGAGAAAGCTCCTCCCAGTGGCACGTGCTCCTTGCCGGTTCCTGGCTCCTTAGCCAATGGCGGAGCACGGAGGGAGGGTCTAGTGCTCTTTTCCAGAGGAAAGAAAACCTTTTCCGTGCCTTTGCTTTCCATCTGTGCATCCATCGTCCATCCATCTGTCCCTCAGTCCATCCATCCATGACAGGTTTAATTCTAACGACCAACCACAAAGTCCCAGAAGTGTGAGCAGTGAGCCACTCCAGCAACTGGGGTCACCTTCGTCCCGGTCCCCCCACATTGCTTGTTCCCGAACACTGAACCCTCCCGGAGGCCATGCTTCACGGATGCAGACATACATAACGCTTCCCAAATCTCTCGATGTCCTGAGAGTTAAAAAGATGTTGGCAGGAAACGGGATTAATTCCTCAACAGATATCAAATTTGAAGGTTTCTTTATGAAAGCCTGGGCAGTGTGGCTGTTGGCAGCCTTCGTTGGTTTGGTATCCCCAAGTCCATGCAAGCAGGGCCCTGCTGCGTCCTTGACTGAGAAAACCTCCTCGGCCACGGTGCTCATGGGCCCCCGAGGGGACCAGTGGCTGGGCCCGAGCCCTGCTGCCCGAGCCCTCTGACCCTTGAGGCAGACAGGCTTGTTCTGTGGGGGACGTCACCAAGGGTCGTCACCCCTGGAGGTAGGAGTGGGCTGACAGGCATGAGGCAGACAGTGTTGATTCTGAAAAGCATGTTGGCCAACCGCAGCCGTGCTGAGAACCAGGTCCAGATCGTCGTGCCCGAGCTGGCTAACGCAGGTCCCGATCAGGGTACCCGAACTTCTGCATTTTGGATTCCCTCTTAACAAAGGCATAAACATCGTAAAATTGTAGATGGAAAAAGTGGGCGCGAGCCTTCCAGCTGTCCTGGCCCCACGTCTTTGGCCCCGATGCCCGACGGCCCTTGGCTGTGGCTTGGCACGAGTGCTTGTCTTTGTGGCAGCTGTGGCTTCTGGCCACAGAGCTCATCAGCCTGTGGGGACAGCTGGACGTTTCTGAAGATGGTTTGGACACGCTGACCTCAGAAGCAGTGGGTGCTCCCAGAACCCGTGGGTCTTAGCTGCTAGCTGCCTTGTAAGACGCGGCCGGGCCACAGCGGAGGACTGTCTAGAGCCAAAGTGGACAGGGCGCAGGTTGCAGAGCCCTGGAGAGCTCTCCACACGGGCTCCCACAATACCCTGCCAGACTGCCACTGGTCACCTGTCGGCCCAGCATGTGGTGTGAGGGTGTGTGAGCTCAGTGGATGCCATGGGCCGGCGCTGCACCTGCCACGGGTCCCCTGGGTCCCCTTTCTCGCGGATCATCCGGCTTCCCCTCGCTCAGGCCGCCAGAGGTGCTTGGCCGCGGCACCGGCGCGTGTGACCCTGCCATCAAGCTCCATTCGGATCTGCTGCCTCTGCGCTAAATTCATATATTTTAATGCTTTTACCCATACATCATTCATTTTCAGCTTCTCATCTCTTATGAATAAGTTCATCATTTTCATTCACACTTTGTCATAAAAATTAGGAGTTCAGCTTGCCGAAAATTTCATTTTCCACTTGTCTTTCGTGTGTGGCAAGAGAGCACACCAGCCTTCTGCCCCAGCGAGAAGGATGAGCCGGAGTGCCACACAATCAAAGCAAATTGCTCAGGAAAATAATTCCTTTATTGATGGGAATTACCAATACACAAGCTGCTTTCAGAAGAAACAAAGGCCGCTGCGGCGGAGCCGGCCAGGGTCGGCGCGCGATCTGGAGCTCGAGTCTCTCTGTCCACCACAGTGCCCTGCACCAGTGGGCAGCTGCCTACACGGTAAGAGAGGCACCCAGAAAGCCGTTGCGCCCAACAGCCACCAGCAGTGCAGATCCCACGCCGGCGCCCTGCTCTCGCCCCAGACCGTGGGCCGCCACCGGCTCTCCGCGGATCCTCAGTCCTCACAGCCCGGCCTGGCCACGATGCCCCACTGACCCCTATGCCCAGGGCTTCCTTTCTCGGAACAGGGGACGATAGCTTCCTGCAGAAAGGACCCGACTGGCCAGGGAATTGCTGGCACGCACACCCACATCCCGGTGCTCCAGGCGCCCGCAGGGCGTTGCAGGATAAAGGCTGCCCTCACCATCTGTGGTGCATTAAAATAAAAGTTAGACGCAATTGGAGATTTCATTTCATTTCCAAAAATAAAATAGTGCCCACCCATTTAAAAATAAATGAAAGCAGAGGCTTGAAGCTAATTTATATGTTTGCTGTCTTTGGCTCATTTTCTCTGTATGAATAAAGGCAAGA
Source organism: Ctenodactylus gundi (assembly GCA_004027205.1). NCBI lineage: Eukaryota > Metazoa > Chordata > Mammalia > Rodentia > Ctenodactylidae > Ctenodactylus > Ctenodactylus gundi. The sequence goes on from PVKB01001605.1 coordinate 224,283, forward strand.
GGGGAATTAAAGTTATCCCGGGATATTACTCCTGAGAGGTTAAAGTGTGTTCTAATGGGCAGATTAATTCTGCGGGGAAACAGTGTTCCGTCTTCCTGAAGCCTTGAGATTTCTCAAAAGCCTTCGTGCTGCTTTCCCGCATTGCCACAATGCAATCATCTGGCTAGATAATCTGGCATCTTAAATAACTTTGCACTTAAGCCCTGTCAATTTGGTCTTCCAAGGTTAATTGATTGTTTCAACAGCCGTCCTCGCTGCGAACACCGGGCGCTTACTTCTTTTCATTAATTCACACTGTTTGGTTAGAAGGTGAAAAACAAGGAAGGACCAGGTTGGCTTAACTCCTCCGCTGCCGGCCCCAAAGGCAGCGGCACCTGGGCCGCCCGGGCTGTGCCCACGCCCACGCCTGGAGACCAGCTGTCCGCCAGGCAGAGGCGGCGGCTCCACCCGCCCTGTCCCCAGCCCGGCAGCCACAGACCCCACATTGGACACTGGCCTGCGGGCGCTGGGGACACCCAAAAGCTGCCAGCAGTTCCGACTATTGTCACCAGCTCCTCAGAGGCACAGCGGGACAGCAGCGGCCTCCACCCCGTGAAGGGGTGCCAAGGCCCACCAGCAGAGCTTCGGAACCTGGCCACAATTCAGGGTTCTTGCCGGGGCCCCTGTCATCCCAGCACTGTGGGAGGCGGAGGCAGGAGGATGGCAAGTTCAAGCCCAGCGGGGCACCTTAGCGACGTAGCCAGACTCAGTCTCAAAATCAAACATCAAATATGGATTGGGGGTAGAACTCAGCGTGAAAGTACTGGATTCCATCCTCAGTACCACAAAAAAAGCAAATTAAGGTTCTCTGATAGGCATAAAGATTGTGCAGGAGTCGGTATGCTTCTGAAAGGAACAGAAAGAGACCCCAACCCTCCTTCACGCAAGGGGGGCCCGGCTCCAGGGAAGCCCAAACCCATGTGTGCCCGGGGCCTAAGGTGCGAGCAGGGACCCGCGGGACTCAGAGGCGGCGGCGCGCAGCCTGCCCTGCCCTGCCCTGCCCTCTGGCACCTCCTCCTGGGGACCCTCGCCCTCCACCAGCTGCGGGACCAGCGCACACTCTGTCCAGTGACAATCCTTCCCTGCCTCCCCCGGAGCCACGCAGAGAGGAGGACACGTGGGGCGGCTCAGTGCTGCCCAGGGCGTCACTCCCGTGGCTCCCAGACGCCCACGCATGGCCGGCGGGGCCCCCTGCGCTGTGGTTCCACCCCAGAACTGGGATGAGGGGACAGGAGGGAGGGAGGGAGCAGGGCACAGCCTTGTTCACATCACACACGCGATACGGCAATCAACATGCATTAATCACGGTCGTCACGCCCAACCGCAGCCGGCCGCACACCACCTCTGCTGGCCTGCGGGTATCTGCGTTCCTCGTCTTCTCGGAAAAGTGGGAAAACAACAACAAAGTCACCAGGGGCCGCCCAGGGTCCCCGAATGAGACACACGTAAATTAAACACGTAAAGTGCTCCATAGGAGGCAAACCAGTGTCACACACCCGAGGCCAGGCCTCCCTCTGACAGGTACCCGCGCAGCTGGGCAGCAGCCCAGAGGCAGCAAGCGTCGGGCCCTGTTATTAGACAAGTTTAATTAGGGTCTATCCCGCTGCTCCCAACAAGGAGTTAATTAATCCGAGGCAGGGTAATTAGTCTCAGATCATGGCTGACTCCCGCCCTCACCTTCTGTTGACACTTGGCCGTGCCACCCACTCAGCTGCCAGAGGAATGGATCGTGGAATGCTCGTGCCAGCCCCAGGGGGCATGCGGAGCACGCCGAGTGCCACCGACAGCATCACGGGTCCACGGGACAGGGCACGGCCCCCCTCGACGGCTTTAGTCAAAGAGGAACTCAGAGTACATAGCCCAGACACCGGAGCCGTCATCCTCCAGCCTCTGCCGGCCCCATCCACCTGCGGGAGCATCTCTGGGCACCAAGCCGAGCCGTGGCCTCGGCCTGCTCGGGGTGAGAACATGGAACCAACCGGGGGCTCACCCGGCACCTGGAAAGCCCTGGAGCCCCGACCTGCATCCTCAGGGTCCGCTCCTCTCCACATCTTCTTCCCTTCCAAAGCCACGAATCTCTCCAAAAATAATGGCATTTCGCGTTGGGCATGGTCGTGCCGGCCCGTTAATCCAGTGCTCTGGGAAGCTGACGCAGGAGGATCGCACCTGTTCAAGCCCAGCCTAGGCAATTTAGCAACTTAGTGAGACTCGGTCTCAAAAAAACAAAACTGAAGAAAGATCTAGGGTATTTCTCAGTGTGGAGTTCCTGGGTTCAAGCGTCAGTAACAGAAAACAAAACAGTTCAGCAGACCCAGAAGCTGTGACGGGGCACGGAGCCCTGCAGGGACTAGAAGGTGCTGAGCCCGGCTCGTGTCAGCTCTGTGCCTCACCCTGTCACACTCCAGTGACCCGCCTCTAAGCGGACCCCAGCTCCACATGGCGCCCGGGGTCCAGTCACCCTCCACACACAGAAAACATCGTGGGCCTTTCAGATCTGAGCCACAGAAAGGACATTGTCTGTGGCCTGTGCATACATGGTGGCCTGTACGCATCGTCACGCAGTGTGGAGACGGAGGCCAGGATCCCATGCATAACCAGGCCAGTACTCCAGGCCCCTTGGTGCCCTCAGGGCACAGCATGTCGCCAGCTTCTAACTGCCTCTGTCTTCACACAGAGCCTGCATGGGGTCCATGCAAGGTGTGAGGCCCTATCCCGCTGCCCCACCTTGACTTGTCTTCGGCTGTGACTTCTGTCCCCGGAAGGTCATGTTTGCAGGGCAGGAGGAGGGCTCCCATACCATCCCAGGGTGCCAGCCTGGCCAGGTGGCTGCAGGCTGCAGCACAGGCCCCAAGCCTCCTGGGCAGAGCTGGGCAGCACCAGCTGCTCAAACCGCCTCATCTCAAGTTTTACTTTGTTCTCTCTCTGTCTCTGTCTCTCTCTCTCTCTCTCTCTCTCTCTCTCTCTCTCTCTCTCTCTCTCTCTCTTTCTTCTGACAGGCTCTCACTCTGGATCCCAGGCTGGCCCTGAGCTCACTTTGTGGCCCAGGCTGGCCCTGAGCTCACAGCAATCCTCTTGTCTCAGCCTCCGAGTGCTGGGATGACAGGCGTGTGCCGCCGCACCTGGATATTTTATGGTGCTGGGAGATCGAATCTGGGGCCTTACGTCCCCAGGCAAGTGCTCTCACTGCTGAGCCGCAGCTCCACACCTCATGCCTCAAGTTATTCCAGACTAAGTGCCTACGATCCTCGCAATCCCATCTTTGCCCCTGGGTTTCTCCTGACTCTGTGCACACTGAGAGGTGCAGGCGGTGGGGACGCCGGGGCCGACCTGGAGGGGTGGGTGTGGGCACACGAGAGCTCTGTGGAGATCGCCCCCGCAGCCGTGCGTCTGTGAGCAACCCAGAGTCACTGGGGTCCTGTCGGAGGGGTGTGAGGCTGTGCTAGGTAGGAGCTCCGGGCTCAGCCAGGAGCCCACAGCCGGAGGCACAGACCCGTGGGCGTGGGGAAGGTCTGGGAACCGGGACGGGACTGTCGGGCGGGCTCTGAAAAGAACAACAGCGAGAGCTGTTGGGGTGCAACCTGCAATCCCAGCACGTCGGGAGGCTGAGGCAGGAAAACCCAAGCTCGAGCCCGACGTGGGCGACTTAGTAACTTAGTGAGAACCTGTCTCAAATAGACAACAAAAAGGGGTTGGGGATGGAGCTCAGAGAGGAGAAGGCGCTGGGTTCAACCCCAGTATCACACACACGCACACACACACACACGCAATCCAAAGTGAGAGATACTCATCCGGTCCCTTTGTCTTGTCTCTTAGGGAATCCCAGTGGCAAGCATTGTCGTGGAAACTGCCTGATCTCCCGTGTCTGTGTCCACAGGGTGTGGCGGTGAGGGCCCTCCAGGGCTCAAAGGGGGTGGCGGGGCCCCGCCCCCGCCCAGCGCGCCCGCTCCTCACTGCCCTCAGTCTCAGCCGCTTCCCCACCATGAGGAGGAAAGGGGGAGTCTTATCTGAAGCAAGTGGTCACAGCGTCCTCTGCCATATTGCCAGGAAACACAGGACCTTGCAAAAGAGGGAACGCCCAGACAGAGCATGGGGAAGACATACTGTCGCGTCAAGAGGGATCTGATGTTGTGGGCACCTGAACCCAGGGCGGGGCACAACTGGAGCCTCGTCTGGCAGTGGCAGCTGCAGCAGGGGCCAGTCACATCGCTGCCAGTGGGCCGCCACCAGCTGCTGCGTACCAGCTTGAGCTCTGTTTAAGAGGCCAGCAGAAAAAAGACAGGGCCTGTGCGACTCCTGCCCCTGGTGCCCCCTCTGCGCCACACAGGAAGCCGCGGTGCCCGGGCAGAGCCTGGGATGGCTGCGTGGACATCACACAGAAAGCCGCGTGGACCTGGGGTGGTGGGCCAGGAAATGGCCGCGAGTCTGGGTGCGGGTGGCAGGTCGCCTCAGAAGGGAGGAGGGGGTGGACATCACGTGGGGTCAGCCAGCAGGAGGCGGGCGGAGGTGGCAGGTGGCCCTGTAGGCTGCTTCTAGCTGATGTGGGGAAATAAACTTAATTTCCCTTCTTTCTTTCTTCCTTTTCTCCTGCTGGGAACTGGACCCAAGGTCTCTACCCTGAGCCACATCCCCAGCCCTTTTTTATTTTGCGACCAGGTCTCACTAAACAGCCCACCAACAGGCTAGGCTTGAACAAGTGATCTTCCCGTCTCAGCCCCCCAGGGTGCTGGGGTGTCAGGCCCACACCTCCGCGCCGCGCTACCAACGTCCTTCACGTGCACTCTGGCGATCCGCAGGCTGCCAAAGGACTTGATGGGAACTGCGGTGTGAGGACGGGGCGGGACTTACACCTGCCGCAACACCCTCTCAGGTGTTTGGAGTAACACGGAGCGGAGACCGGCGGCTCCAGGGTGCGGGGCTGAGGCTGTCCGGAGCGGACTTCCTGATGTCCACCTTGCGGCCCCCAGAAAGGCGCTATGTGCCAGTGTCACCGACTTAGGATGAAGCCAGACGCAGCATGGGGACCAGGCCACGGCAGAGCTGCTCTGATCTGTGGGGGGCCTTGCTTGGGGGCTGCTTGTGCCCAGGAATGCCGAGGGGGACATGTGGCCCCGGGCATCTCTCTGGCATTGGTGCCCCACATGCCTCTCTAGGACGAACCAATGTCCCAGCCACGCCGTGCCCGGCTGTATGTCCACAGACAGCCACTGGCAGGCGGGCTGCTGGGGTCCTTCGGGTTGAACACACATGGAATTCTGTGGTGTAAACCGCCAGTCCGTAACTTGACAGGTTTTGTGGAGAGAGGCTGGCACTCAGTAGGGGCTGACTCTAGCATGCCCGCTCTGCCCACCTCAGATCACCAGGCCTTGGATACTCCCAAGGAGCACGCGACCCAGATTACAGGAGGGCACGTACACCCATGAGAATCCAATGCTGCCCCTGACGTCCAGGAGGGGAGCTCAGGTGGTCATTTGAGTGGCAGGAGGCAGCTGCAAATACAGGGAGGCTCTGCATGCCCGCCCAGCACTTATTTCCCACTGGGTGGCCACAGCAGTACCAGTTCCTGGTCCAGGGGTTTGGGATCCCTAAATTAAGACCCGATGTGACCTGCTACCCAAACATGGGGTGAAGTGGGGAGAGCCTGACAGGCTTAGCTGCAGTCCCTGGCACCTCCCTCTCTGCCTCTCCAGTCAGCTGTGCAGAAGCTTTTTAATTTGACAGAATCCCATTTGCTCATAATGGGGGCTACTTCTTTTGCTCTGCCCGCTGCTGTCTTCACCGAAGTCCGTATGGCAAGGATTCTTAATAACTGCACCTGGCACGTGGAGGAACCCCACGGTGTCTGTGAAACCCAAATGAACGCTTGCCTGGAAACACCACGAAAACACGGCACTAGGTACACAGGGCTGAGTGTGTTGTTCGGGGGTCCAGGGAGGTGTCAGCGGTTGTTACGTGGGTGGGGTCAGGAAGGAGTGCCAGCAGGCTGGAGCCACTGAGCAGGCCCACCAGACACCGCGTCAGAGACCGTGGGGGGCTGTGCCCTGGGGAGAAGGTGGCCTTTCACCCAGGGGATGCCATCCCTGCTGCTGGACCAGGAGTCCTCCTCCTGGGCGAAACAGCAGGGCTCCCCCTGACTGGCCCTCAGCACCCCTTCCTAGGGAGTCTCCTTCTGGGCCTGTCATGCAGGGGAGTGAGTTGTGGTCCAGGGTGAGCAGGGCTCTGGTTCCAGCAGATGACAGCTGACCCCAGGCTCGCCCAGAGCCCAGCAGGACTCTGGGGTGTCACTCACCAAGTCCAGACGACATCATGGGGGGGGGGGGGGAACTCCTCAGGCCAGTGGTTCTCAGAGTAGGGTCCTGGGCCCAGCAGCCAGGAGCCTGTGAAAAGTGCTGGTTCCTGGGCCCCTGCTGGCCTCCAGGTAGTTTTGAGGCCGGTGAGAACTGAGTCCCACGACTCAGTGGGGAAGGACCACAGCTGGGGAGAGGGCAGAGTGCCCCTGCGAGGCTGGCACAGGGCTCAGGCCCCTGTGACGTCTCCCTGGCGATCACTGCCTGCTCATGGCTAACGCACAGGACACGGGTACCCTAGCTTCCCTGATTTTTCTACGTGAGGCATGACAGGGGACCTGACGGTGTCGGAGGAAGAAGCAGCCAAGGGAAGCCAGAGTACACCCAGGGCTCCTGGCCACGCTGCCTGGGTCGGCTGTGAGCTCTTGCACACGGCCCCACGCCATCCAAGGCCAAATTCAGGGTGCAGACACCACCTCCACACTGATCCACTAATGTCCCCAGGCTGGCCATAACTGTGGTTGCTATGGTGATAGTAGGAGAGAGAATTTGGGGAAAGACTGACAAACATTTCCAGTGAGAACAGAATTCTCGGAATAGCTGGGGCCATTCCCACCCACCTCCCGTAACATAAGCGGTCACCCCTGTGCCGACACCATCCCATCAGCATCGCCCAGCAAGGCGTGTTCTGCTGCCCGTGGCTGTCTGCGAGGAAGCACGATCCCGCGGCCTGCGCTCACGGACGGATGGCTCTCGTCGCCGCCCACGTCCAGCCCATGTCCTTCCATGAGCTGCCACTGAGGGCCTGAAGGGCTTTCTACACGATAAGCACACAATTCCGTTTAATGACGAGTGCAGTGTAAACGAGCGGAACGGAGCCACTAAGCAGGGGAGTGGTGCGGGCCGATGGCCACAGTGTCGCTCTGGTGTGTGAATCCGGCTTCACGCTGGGGGCCTGCGCCCAGCCGCCTCACAAGATTCTGAGGTACAGCACCCTGATCGCTGCAATATTTCATTTACAAAACTCCGTGTTTAGCCAAAAGTTTTAACAAGTTGCTAAGTGGGTTTTGTAAAAATCATACAATTTCATAGTTAGTGGAGTGCTAAAAAAAAAAAAAAACCCCGAGGACCGACTCTCTTGGCTGTACAGCTGAAGCCAGCTTTAAAAAGATGCTTCATTAAAAGTCATTGAAAATGGGAATTTGGGGGAGAAGTGCTGACTCAGCCCTCTAGTCCAAAGGAGGCCCTAAGGACGTCCCATTCTTGAGCGGGACCCGGAGGCAGCACCCAGGAGACCCCCAGGCTCCCTGCTGACGGCCACAGGCAGGTTGCTGCCCGCAGCTTCCAGTGTGCCTGTTGAGCACCCTGGGTGCAGCACGGACTCACAAAGAGTTTTCACAACGCCCCAGGCATGCCCAGGTATCTCAGGGTGCCCCTGGTACCGGCTGGGAGCCCTGCCCCTCCTCTGCCTCATCTGCAGTCCCCGGAAAGGTTTGATTTGAGGGAAGAGGCTGTCCACAGGGCTGCTGTCTCCATTACATTTTCATTGCTGTGACTCAATACCCGACACCCACAAATTCAGGGGAGGAAAGGTTTACTTTGGCTCCCAGTTTCAGAAGGTCACAGCCCACTCAGGGGCAGGCGGTAGCCATGGAAGGACATGGCAGAGGCAGAGGGGGAGGCAGCTGCTCACGACGTCATACACAGGAAGGCTACCTGAGACTAGTTGAGACCAGTCCTAGTCTTCCCCAGAAGGCAGGAAGCAGCTTATATGTCCTCCCAGGGACCAGCCCCTCCTGGATCCAGGTGTGGAAGGTGTGATAAACCCCCACTACATGCCTCTAATCCAACTTACACTCCAATAATCCAATTTACATGCCTGTAATTCACCCCTCCAGAATAGGCCCCAGTCTCCCAACAGCACATGGTTCCATAGACAATCTACAACATTCAAATGCATGAGATTTTGAGGGACATTCCACATGCAAACCACAATAGCCGCCATATGTAGAAAGTGCCGGCACACATCATCAGACAACACTGGGGTTGGGGTTCAGGTTAGGCTGAAAGGGGCAGGACCAAGAGGTCCCCAGAACGGACGGGGGCTGAATACGGTCCCATAGTGAGGGAGACCACAGCCAGGAGCAAGCAGGTGCCACAGGTGCAAACCACTTGTGCATTCTCACACCCTGAGCAGGACTTCTCATCCCCAGAGCCCAGAGAGAATTTGTTTCTGTAGCTGAGCCCGCCTGAACTGAATTCCTGCATTAGGACCTCACGAGGAGGAGGTGGTGGGCCTGGGGTCAAGAAGGGTTTGGAGTACCGAGAGGGCCGGCCGAGAAGGGGCGGGGCCCCTAACCTACCCTCCTTGCTAGGCCAGGCAGGCTCTGAGAGGGTCACACTGCAGTAGGACCCCAGGAAGGCAGGGCCGCCCTTGGAGAAGCCTTTTTCATCCCTGCTCCCCGCCGGGGGGTGGAGATTCCCAGACAGCACCGGTCCTGGTCCTCTGAAGCAGTGTCTGCATCTCAACCAGGGTCTCTGCTCCCCTGAGCGGCCATCGTGTCCTCAGGATATCAGCCCCCACCAGGCCTGGGCCACTGTTTCCTTCTGGCCAATGATCTGTCATTCATTAACACTAAGCAAACAGATAAAAGGGAGCTGGGTTTGGGGGCACGGGCGGTCATCCCGGCCTGCCCTCTGGGAGGCTGAGCCAGAAGGATTGCAACTTTGGGCCCAGCCTAGGCAGCTTAGCAAGATCCGATCTCAAAATCAAAACTGAAAAGTGAGCTGGGGATGTAGCTCTGGGTTCAGTCCTCAGGGAGAGAAAAGGAGAGAAACAGAAGAGAGAAAAATGCCAGGTGTATTGGCTCCACGCCCCTCCATCAAGGAAAGGGCCCAGGCCCATCAGAGACAAGAGGTAACCCAGCTGTGCCTGGTGGCGACTGAGTCACAGTCCAGTGCTTGCTGTATTATTTATTTTATTTTGCTGTGGTCCGGGGGGTTGAGCCCAGGCCTTCACACTAAGCTGTGTCCCCAGCCCACTTTTGATTTGGTTTTGAGACAGGGTCTCACGAAGTCACTGAGCTGCCTAGGCTGGGCTCAAACCTGCCATCCTGCCACCTCAGCCTTTTTTTTTTCTTTTAATCTTACTTAACCCAGCCACGCACGGGCTTTGTCCCAGGGCGGGACTGAAGCCAGGGCCTTTGCGCGAAGCTACAACCCCAGCTCAATTTTTTCTTTTTTAAAAATTTTGACCAGTATCTCCCTAAGTCACTAAGTTATCTGGCTGGGCCCAAACTTGAGATCCTTCTGCCTCGACCTCTGGACCCGGCTTCAGGCTTGTGCCAGGCTGTCTCTGGGGAGGAGTGAAGCACCTGCAGAGGACAGTAAAGTGACGACTGTCTCTGCAACCACCCTTCTCGGTGGACACCGGGGCCACGGTGGGGCAGATGTGAGACCTGTGCCCAGGAGGGGCTTTGCAGCGGCGCCCGTGCCTGGGGAGGGGCCAAGCCCGTGGCTCTGGGAGCAGACGCCTTTGTTCCCTGGGCTTTTCTGGGCTGTGGCTGCACCCGGTACCCAGGTCCCGTTTCACAGGTGCCAGGGACACCACGGGCCAGGACAGAGAGGTACATTCATCCTGGAATCGCTGCTGTCTGTCCGCAAACCGCTCATCAAAGGGTCGGCACAGTACTGCCAGGGTCCTGTGTGCACCCCCGCCGCCGGGCACAATGATTTATTCATGTCTCCCCAGGAGGAGGATGGTCCAGCAGAACTCATTATCCGATGGATTTCAGCCCCTCTGGGGCACTGGGCCTGGGGCCTGGGAACAGACATCCAACACCAGGGCCTGCGTGGGAACTGTTCCGGGACAAGCCACCTCCAGGCTCGGGGCCTGGCGTGGCACGGGGCCTGGCTCCACACGGGGCAGGGTGGGGCCGGTGCCAGAGACACCCATGCGCCCTGTGTCGTCATGTACCTGGATCCAGGGCTCGTGCTAGGGAGAAGCCATGCCCTGGGCTCTGGGGCCGAGACCCTGCTCCCCACCAGATCTGGATGGGGCCGTGGGAAGCAAGGTCTCAGCTCTGCCACCTCTGCGTCCTGCTGAGAAAAGCCAAAGGCGTGTCGGGACGAACCGGCCTAGGGCCGCTGCCCTGAAGTGACCTGACCCTCGCGCTGAGGCAGACTGTGCGGGTGGGAAGAGGACAGGGGAGGGTCCCGGCGCTGGGCGAGGAAGGCGGTGCCCATGGTAGAAACACAGAGGGCACAGGCTATGTGGCTGCACCCCGGGTCCGCTCCTTCAGGAATGGAGACAGAGCTGGCCTGGTGGCACAGGCCTGGGAGGCTAAAGCAGGAGGATCACAGTATGAGCCCAGCCTGGAAACTCAGCAAGACCCTGACTCAAAAATGAAAGCAGGCTGGGCATGGGACTGAGTGCGATGGCCCCGGGCTCACAGGAAGATGGGGCATTGTAACTCTGGAGTTTTAAAACAGCGAACCCATAGACTGTGACACGTGCGCTAACAATGAACAGGTCTCCAAGTCAGACACAGTTCCCTGACCCACGGAGGGTGGGTGGGCAATGAGTGAGCAGGGTGGGCTCAGCCAGAGGCGAGGCAGGGCCTGGCTGCCAGGGACGCCGTGGGTGCTGACACTTCTGCCTCAACCAGGGTGTGCCACGCCTCCGCACTGGGAGAACAGTGCTTCTGGGCATGGGGCTGGTTTTGCATCAGTCAGATGGGACGTTGGCTCAGAGCTCCAGCCATTGAACAGGAAGTGCCCTCACCCCGCAGGGCCACGCAGACCGCCAAGACTGGGCTGAGGGATCACCAGGGGTCACGGGGCTGGGGCTCAGCGCGGTTCCACGTCTTGTGCGCTTGGTCAAGCGAGATCTTCTGCTGGGAACAGGCAGTGCTCGGCTCCCGAAGCAGCCTCCAGTGCCTGGACGGGGGACGCATCCACCCAGCCAGGCCGGTGGCTGGAGAGAGCCCCTTCGAGCACAGGCATGTAACTCCCAAGTGTGATGTCATCACGTGGGCAGCAGACAGGTGTGAGCAGGGGGGAAGGAACAAGAAGCGGGCCTGAGGGTGACCACTGTGGGCCTTGAAAGTAGCAAGACAAGGGCTGACGGCTACCAACCATCTGGAAGAGGGAAGAAACTCGATAAAGTACCACAGGAGCTGCCAACCGAGATTAGGGACTTCCTGGGGCCCCGCGTGGATGCGCTACGGGAGACAATGTGTCCTTAGGTGACCTCTCCTTATTGTAATATCACTAACACATCATGCATGGGCATAGAAGCTCATGGATGTGATTAAAGGTAGGTACGTTATGTGCATGTGCTCTAGGGTAAAAGTTACATACCTGAGAGCATCGTCAGAAGGAACCACGTGTTCCCAGGGATGAGTAAAGCTTAGAGCAAGTCCAGGGGCATGACAAGGAAGGACCACCCAGGATCACAGGGACCGGCTCGTCCACTCCCTCATGGGGACCCGCTCTGTCTGTGGGCCCTATCGCTCTCAATACGTCTTTCCTGCCTAAATATCCCTTCGCTGGTCTCCTCTCTCACGAAGCTCTCCCATAGCTCGGCGGTTAAAGCACTTGCCTAGGATGCTCTGAGGCCTGGTTTTGATTCCTCGGCGCCACATAAAAACTAGCCCTCGGAGTGGTGGAGCTTGCCCGTCATCCGGCACTTGGGAGGCAGAGGCCACCAGTGGGAGGCCCCCGGAACTCCACAGTACGTTAAGGACCCACCCGGACCGTCTAATGCCTTTCTGCTGGACGTCTAAAACGCCCCATCACTCGCCAGCTTTGTGAACATGGAAGGACGTACAAATGTGAGCTTCACCAAAACCATTATTTATATGGATCAGCGTTGACGAGAGGGCAAAACTACATGGCTAACCCATCAAACGACCATAAAACGCAGCAGACTATCACGTGAAATTCAAAGGGAATGGATATTGAAAATAGACACCGTCTACGGCTCTGGCAAATCATTTTTCTGAAAAGTAGTTAAAATCACAGGTCTTGATAAAATTGGTCGCTGTGTGGTAGCTCATGTGGAAACTGTCACTCACAGAGAATCTATCAGTGGACCCGGTGCTACTAGTGCACCGGCCCCGGGCCTCAGGCCCCGAGGCCCGCCTGGCCTTGCCCTCGAGGGCGACAGTCGTGACGACGGCAGCAGTGACACCAGCCACATCTACTCAGCGCTTCCACTTGGGCCATCCTCCTCTCATCGAGCTGTCCCACTGAGTCTGCCTCTGTCATACGGAGCCTGTCCTGGCTTTGTCTCTGAGACCCATGAGGTACTAGGGCCCTCTGAGTTCCAGAGTGACAAGGGAATCTTTGTTATTCATGCGGAAAGGCCACCCGGTGGCGACCAGTGGATTGGGGCTGCACCCCGGGGGGAGGAGAGGCGTCTAAGGCTCAAGTATCCCTGTTTCCCTAATGGAGCTCCTCCTGCTGGGGCACACAACCCTGCGGGAAGGAGTCCCAGCTCCCCGGAGAGGGGCCTGAGGCTCAGCGCCTAGTGCCCTCTCCAAGCCCCGAGCCAGGTGCTCGCTGTCTCCTTGCTCCTGGGCTCTCCCAGTCCTGCAGAACAACCAGAGCCGGTGCTGGTGGGAAACTCCAGATCCACAGCCAGCTAGCTGCCCGAGGCCTGGCGTCCCAGGCTCCCACAGCGGCGCCTGCGCCAGGGCGGCTGTCGGGACCTTGCCTGTCTGCTGCCCACCCTGGCAGGAGATGGCTCCTGGGACTCTCCCGTCTCCCAAGGAGGAAAGCAAGACCCCCGGAGGCTGTGACATCACTGTGACCCCAAACCTGCCTGCTGCCCCCAGCCCGCCATGCAGAACCTGAGTGCCCTGGGGAAGGGCACCGCCCACCCCCCACACATGGGGGGACACCCTAAAGAGGCAATCAGGGTGGGGACCTCCCCGGGGAGCCGGCGCTCCTGTGTGGTGGCCCAGGGCTCTTTCTGGCCAAATTAAACTGCCCCCTCACTTCACCCCTAAATGGCAGGTGTTTCCAGCGGACACGGGAGTGCCGGGAAGGGCGCATCAGGGAGGTGAGGAGAGCGGCCCTGCCCAGGCCTCCCCCTCTGGCGCGGGGCAGGATGAAGGGCTCCCTGGCAGCGGCAGGCAGGCAGCGTCTGTTTATGTTTACCCACAGGCCTCGCTGGCTCCAGTTGACACCCGCAGGCGTGAAGTTGAGCTCTGACTCGGAGAGGTTCCGGGCGGCGCAGATGAGCCCGAGCCCGCGGAGATGCGCTGCGCTGTGTCTGCCCCGCCGCGAACCGCTCATTACCACCCCGGAGAACCTGGTATTAAGCCGCTCTTTGAGTCTCATCCAGGCATAATGCGCCGCTCGGCTGAAAGGCTGGCAGTGGGAGAGGCCGCCAGGGTGTAATCACAGCCATTAGGAGGCCATCAGAGCCGCCGAACCTGCACTTTCCACAGTCAGCGGCGGGCAGCTCCCTGAAAAGGGGCGATTAGGCGCCCCGCCTGCCCACAGCCGGCGCAGGGCTGCGAGCAGCGCGAGGTCAGCGCCTGGGGTGAACGGACAGCGGGGCGGAAAGCCACTGCACTGCCACCCTGCGCGAGAGGGGCTGGTGCTCCTGCCCATCCTGGCCTATCATCCCACCCACGTGGGTCACGGGCGACGGTGACGGGGTCCCACCGGCCTCCTGACGCGGACGGCAGGCCTCTTCCTGTACTCAGAGCCGGCTGCCGGGCTGGATCTCATCCGGGGCTCCCGGCCCCTGCAGCGGCACCTCAGCCCCCACGGGACACTCCGGGAGGCTCCGAGTAGGGGACGGAGAGTCACCAAGGCAGGCCTCTTGCACAAGCCGCTGCGTCGCCAGCTCCAGACCCTGGCTCTGCCCAGGACCGGCGTCCGGCACTTGCGCTGTGACCTCCAGACAGCTTGCATTTTAACCTCCTCCAGGACAGAGCTGAGGTGACCAGAAGCAAAGGTGCCTTTCACAGCAAAGCCAGGCGCAGTGGCCCAGGCCCGGCGTGCCTGCACGCTGGGACACGGAGGCAGGAGGATCACCAAGTTGGAGCCCAGCCTAGGTGACTCAGTGAGACTGTCTCCAAATCAAAACTAAAATCAGGCAGGGCTGGGCTCAGCACGAGAGCCCAGGGTCCCGCTGCCAGAGCCACCGAATGGGGCGCAGCGCCGTGCGTCCAGGTGGGCCGTGCAGAAGGCCTCTCCCTCCAAGGCGCCAGCAGGGCCTCCTTACCAGTCTGACACATACTGTCCCCGTGTTGCTGCCCCGGAAAACAAACCCTGCCAAGTGCCCAGCGACAGGAAGGTCAGTGAAGACGTGTTTTAAGTCAGGCATCCATAAAGGGGAATTAAAAACCAAGTCAAATGGCAGCTCTGGACTAAACCGATTACGAGAAGGCTGGCCGCTTGGGCAGACAGGCAGCAGGAGACTGAGGCCGCCGAGCAGGAGCCTGTGGGCAGCAGCCTGGATAGAGCAGGCGGCAGGCAGCTGGGCCGCGGCAGGGACAGCGGGGTACCTGTCTGCAGGCGGGGTTTGCTCACCTGGCACCAACCTGGGCCCACACCTAGCTCACATGCAATTTCTCCCCTTTGTTCTTCCCATGGGACGGGGCATGAGATCCCCACCTGCATTCTGCCGAGATGCCAAAATAGCTCTGCACTGGTTCCACCCACCCATGCCATACACAGGGCCGGGGGCACCTTCCGGAATGGAGCCTGGGGGTGGCGGGGGGCACCGCCTCAGCCCTCAGGCTCCGCCAGTTGGGGCGGGGGGTTCCTGCCTTACGGTGGCGGGTCCAAGACGCTCTCGCATCCACATGCCAGGAGGCCAGGCACTCGTGTTCTTCTGCACGCCCTGGGTGAGGGGCTACAAGCAGCGCGCTGGCGGAACCGCCGGCTTTCCCCTCCTTAACCTTCTCCAGGTCCAGGGGTTATTGATCGAGTGATTTTGACAACGCTGTGCTGGAGATGGAATCTGGAGACTTTGCACAGAGCTATATCCCCAGTCCATTTTTATTAGCTTTTATTTATTTGTTTTTGAGACGGAGTCTCACCCTGTAGCTTACCTAGGCCAGACCTGAATTCACTATGTACCCCAGGCTGTCCTTGGACTCATGGCAATCCTCCCACCTCAGCGTCCCGAGTGCTGGGAGTGCACCACCAAGTCCAGCTTTATGTGGTGCTGGGGAATCAAACCCAGGGCCTTGGGCTTGCTAGGCAAGCGCTTTGTGCCATTCCTCCAGTGCCCTGGTCCATTTTTATAATTTTTATTCTGAGTCTGAACCTCACTAAGTTGCCCAGGCTGGGCTTGTACTTTTGATCCTCCTGTGTCAGACCCCCAGAGTGCATTATGGCTTGTGTCACTGGGTTTAACCTGGCTCCAGCTTTAGGGTTTAAATCCAGCAATTTTATCCATGGAAATGATCTTTTTAAATGCTGCCTGACTTGAAGGCACAACTTTTTATTTTAAACATGAGCTTTGGAAGGTGCATTTCAGCACTTTCAGACTGTTCTTCTGACATGGTGAAATTATGGCCTTGATGTCTCAAAGTGCCGACAAACCAGGGCTCGCTGTATGGTGCCACCCCCGCCTCTTCTGGTGGCCCCATATCCTCCTGTGTCCTCACGGATGGTCCTGGGGGCCTGTCCTCCCAGCCTCCCTGGCCCAGCTCCCAGGGCTCCTCCTGTCCCTCCCCAGCTCTCTGTCCTCTGCAGTCACGGGGCTTCTGGCCTCTGCTCCTGCCCAGAGATGCTGCAACTTCGGTGTGGCTGGCAGCCATGCCAGGGCGGCTGCCCCTCTGCGAGTGGTACACAATACATGAG